>CM029599.1:81136620-81220910 GCA_017311375.1 Mytilus coruscus | reverse complement strand
TTACTGGTAAAATTACTAACTGGAAGCTTATACCTTTAAAACATCTAAAGGTGTCAAATAATGTTTTGTGGTTTATATTCAACATGAAATTAAATGTTATAAAACATTAGAGTATTTCAAAGGTGTTACAGAATTTTATTAAGAAGTGATAAAGTTCTGGATTTGGACTGGGGATGGGCAAACAAAACCACCTGTTACATTTGTTAATATAAGAAAAAAAATAATATGGGGGAACAAGTTCATTGCATTTCATATAACAATTATCTTTGAAAACTGGATTCAGAGTGATATAATATACTTAAATGATATTCTAGATGACACTATGTTATTAACAAAAAACTATATTTTAAACAACTGAAGTGTAAAGTAAACATGATTGCTGAATTTCAAAATATAAATTGAAACATTGAAACAATCAATTCCTGATGATTGTATTCGCATCGTTAAAAAAAGAAAATTATGTTACAAGAACAGTTCAAAAAAAATATAATTATATGGCAAGATCGTTATTTTTGAGACGAAAGGTTTTTCAAATAAAATTTTATATAATTCACTAGTATACAATAAAAAAAGAATCGTCAATAGGGATGAACAAGGTGGCTTAGAGCTCTACCAATGCAATAAACTCCAAATATAAATTCATTGTATAACTTTATTTTTAAATATTCAACTGAAAATTATTATTTCAACAAAAAGCTTTTATAACAATGGAAAATAACAAACAACAATATGTGTAAATTTTGTAGCATAGAAGAAAACTAAACTCATTATTTTTAATTGTTCATAGTCTACGATCTACTGAAAAGAGGTAATATAGATTTTTAATAGAACTATAACACCTAGTATTTGGATACAAAATCACAGACAAAAGTATTACTTCATATATTTTATTTACAATACTTAGTTTTTCCATAGATAATTCATATTATGTATCTGGACAGAAAACAACAATGTTGATGTCTACAGATTTTTTGTGAATAGATAATGATAAGAGAGTACGTACCAATATTAATGGACATAAGATAGCAAATCCAATGTTACTAACAATAAATGAAACTTTAGCAAATACGTATTTTTGTTGTTGTTATCAAAACACAAATGTATATGTAAATGAATGTAATCAGCTGATTATTCCATGGGTAGTCAATTGAGTGTAACAAGGTACATCAAGGAAAGCGTGGCATCTTGATGGTTTTTGTAACAAACAAGATTTGATGAATGAATACAAATATATTGTTGTTAAAAAAAGAAGTTTCAATTATATCTAAAACAAGTTATACGCGATAAAAGTTTGTTAAAGTTCTTAATTTCACTCCAAAGAAATTAATGTATTTGGCCCGTTTCTGTAGTTTCTCAGCGTACAAATACTATTTTAACAAATTAGAAAGTGATATTGCCACTAGAACGACCGAGAAGTTGAAATTAGAATGAAAATATATACTGAAAGTCAATGTAAGTACAACATGTCAATAATCTGTAGCCAGAGTTATATGGTTTCTTACCTCGGACATGCACAAATGTAATAACTGTGTGTATAATAATAGTTGTAACTTCCTGTTCAGTTGTTGATGATATATATTTCATTCAACCAATAAACTACATAGTAGAGAGGCAAAAAATGCTAATAGGTTGCACTTCTGTAAATATAAACAATGCAATTTCCCACAGGAACTACCTTTACGGCTAAAACTGTGGCACTTTTACATAGGACTGTGCAGCATATTTTCAACATTTATATGCCCCGAACTTCTACGAGTTTAAACTTATAATAAAATTCTGTTCGTCTCCTCCCTCCGCTTTGGGTCTTCCTCAGAATTCAATTTCGCCGCTACCGTGTGAATCTATACTGGTAACAGTCCCATTTTATGTCTGGGTTTTTAATAGATGAAAAATAGAGATGATATCTGGGAACCAGTACGTTAAAAAACAAAATATCTATGAATATTATGTATCTCCCAAAAAGAGGCGTGGTTAGTGAAACAGCTGTATTTACAAAGTGCAACCTCAAAGGATTTATCAAACTCATGAATCGGAAACGATCTGGCAATGCCGTGGCAAAAAACAAAAAACCGCCAAAAGACAAACAAAAGTATACAATACGCAACATAGAAAACTAAAGTCTGTGAACACGAACCTATCAAAACGTTGACTAATCTCTGGTGATCAGGAAGGGTAAGCAGATCCGACTTTACAAATGGCACCCGTCGTGTTGCTAGTATAAGAACAAATCCAGTGAAAAGTCTGATTCAGTAGATGACGTTAAATAAAAGAGAACGGGATTATGGTTACGACGATATGAACATATTCGTCGTCATCTGTGAAACCAATATTCCATAGCGGTCAACCAACTCCTAAAGGCGTCTGTTACATTTTCAAACGGAAGATTTCAATTTCTCCAATTTTGTCTCTTTGTTCAAAAGATTCCTTGTAATCAGCAACCTTTTATTAAGGAATTCATTATAAGAAATGCAAACTCAGGAATATCGCTTCAACTGGAGATATAAACTCCATATGCTAGCGCTGCTTGAATGTTGCGAGCACACAGGTTTTCTTATTTGTATGAGAGAATTCTTTCATTAATTCTTTATGAATTCAACTATTTTTTTAGTTATGTTCTTTTGGGAGACTGACTTTATACAAATGAACAGACCTGTATCTCTTATAATACTTAAAAAAAATTGTCTATATGCTAGCAATTATGTTACATTATTAACTATGAAAGTTTCGCGTAATAAAGCCTTAGAAGCATAAATCCTGAATGTATCATTTCGTTTAAAAGAAAAAAATTTAGTACCTTCATACTTTTACATCTTATACCTCCTTTTTTTAAAAGTAGTTTAAGAAAATAAAATATCTTTTGCCGATGGCGTTGTTTTTCACAATTGTATGATTTTTCATGATTGGCTGTTAAATAATACGCGTGATTTATGTACTATTTCCATTACACTAAATGAAATAATTTATATTTACAGTTGATTCACACAAACAGATATTTGAATTTCTGAGTCAGACCATTTTGCCATTTTTACTAAAATATCTTGGACAAGGTTTTGTTTATAAAAATGACATACTAAAAAATAACTAATAAAAAAATACAGATGTACAGATTGTATGCTTTTCAATGGTAAATATTTCAGCTGTGTGTTACATGGGTGTATTAAAGACAGAAACTTCTATTATGAAATAATCTATCTTGTTTTTTAAAATAAAACAACTTATAAGAAGAATAAATCTCAAAACATAAACTAGCGTATTTTCCTGACGATATTTGGATATTGCTATTTAGTCGGATCTTAACAGGAAGTTGTGATAATATTACAAAACTGACACGGATAAAAATGATAAACAATGTCAAAATGTCCAGGCTTTAATTAAATCTGTATTTGGGTAAGTTGATGCAAGCATATGATCTGTATTGCGTCTTATACTATTAGAGGCAAATAATATTTAGCGACTATATTATATTACTGTGTAAACACGTTAATTATGAGCTTTGAAAGTCATGTAGTTCGAGCATTTTTCTAAGTAGGTTTTTTAAAATTTCAAACAAATATTCTTTACTGTGGGTTAGCATTCGTTAGCTGTTACTATCCTATAGATTAACAACTTTTGGTTATATTGATAATTTAGAATTTTCGTTGAAGGTGAAGCAAGAATGCTAATTAATTCTATTGATTTGTCATTTGTATGCAAGAGTGACATTCCTTTGTACTATGTTCCAATTCGAAAAAGCCAATTGAAGCTGTGCATGTACTGTCTTCCTTGAACAGGTTCATAATTTTATACTTGCGTATAGTTATTTGATTTAATTTTGATTAATTACAAAATTCATAGATTCAATAGATATCAGTTTTTGGTATTGGTTTTTTAAAGACATTCATGTATAAACATTATTTTATTAATTTGTTTTGAAACGTTTAAAATTATTATATACCACTTATACAAAACTTTCATAATTATATAAATATTATTCAGTTATATTCATGTATAAAACCAACCGACAATGCAAGATTTCTATAGAAAGTTATGGTTGTCCTTAACTCCCTTCATCCACAAGATACTTGGTTTAGTGAGGCTATTTACTATAACAGTGCATATGCCGCAGACAGATACAGTTTACTGTCTATTTATATTAGAGGTAAAGTATTCAGGTGAACAACACACGTGTTATTAGACACCTGTAGTCATTCTGCTGTCAAGGATACACTGTTTTAAGTTGTTGTCCACATCATCTAACATACAACAGCTTTGCTCCTGCTACTTGTAAAAGCATTTATTGTTTTAATATGGTGTATATAATTATGTCAGAATTGAAATGAAGCAGACAAATTGCCTTAATATAGTTGCATTACTTGATTCCTAAAGACAAATACATGTATGCTGTGACACCCCAACACTTAGATTGTTCATGAAAACACATTTTGTGCATAAAAGAAATCTAGAAGACAGAATTTTGAAATAAAATATGAGAAGATAGGTTTTATAATATATTTTAAGAAAATGGAAAGAAAAATGGTGTCACTGAACTCTTTTCTTGCTACAAGTAAAAATACACAAAACACAAATATTTGGTATTTGTTAAAACATTTTCGATAATGCAATGAATCACTAAGAAATAAACAGTGTACATACTCACAAACACACAAACAGAACACAGAACATAACCACCACTGTATTCTAGAAAATTGAAACTTATGTCAAATGCTTAAGTGAGAAAATTATGATTGTAACCTATATGAAGCATTTGACTTTTATGAAAAAGACTATATATGAAAAATATCTCCCCATAATGATGAAATGTTGGGACAATTAACCAGAGTTATCTTACATTAATCACAAAGAAGGGCTAGCAAACAATTTTTAATTTGAGCTTAATTAACGTTGAAACAATTTACCACTAAAAATGAATGTTACTTTATTCAATTATAAGGACTTAGTTACCCTTATCTACTAATTTCGATGGATATTATGCATTTTGATGACAATAGATAAACATGCTACATAAACATCACTTACCTCTGTTATGTCCTCCTCTTTTTCCTTGTGCTTTTCTTCAAATTGTTCCAGACGTTTATCCATGGTCATAGTATCTTCTGCTGTATGTCCATATCTAAATGATTATTTAAATGCCATTTGTAATTAATCCAATATTATTGAGGACAAGTGTCATCGATTTAAAACTAAGTTTATAAATATGAACTGCTCCTCTTGTAAGGTTTCATGTCGCAATTTAAACGTTTTGCCCATACAAGTAATAGAAATGATGTGTAAAAGGAATATTGATACTCACAGTGCAAAAGGTGTAAAACATTGTGCAAATTTAGCTGTAAAAATCCTGCACATTTCAGCTGTCATAATTTTAAATAACAACACTTGGAAACATGGTGTAGTCGTGTTAAAAGAGATTATTTACCTTTCCCCGCGAAATTTGTTAATCACGGAATGTGAGAACTGAAAAATCCCACAAGGAGTCATTTTCAGTGACTATCCAGCATTTATTCGAATCTCTATCTACAAACGTTTCGGTCATTTTCACCATGAAAAATCAAAATCATTAATATATTGTCGGGTAAACTGTGTTTTACCAATACAGTCCGATAGTTTTATTTTCGAATTAATGCACCAACCTAAATGTTAACATTTCTCTTTAAAACAGCAGTTTCCTTGTTTTAGCCACGTTTTTGTTATGTAAGTTTATAAAATGTAATTGTAATGTTGAAATTTGATCAAATTGCGTAACAACTATGTTTGCAGGAAATCATTGTATTCAAAGTTCCAATGCGTCACTCGAAATGTTTATTCAATTAAAAATTGTATATTAAGGTCATCTGATCTTTTATACTGCTATAAAAAAAAACACTTACGGACGGGAGCAATGTAAAATATATGATTGTTATCAAATTGATTTTTTATCAATATTGGACGGCTTTAAGTTCAAAATATTATAAGACACATATATGTTGTTGGAGCTTATATGTTGCTTTCTTGGTGTATTTTTTTATGTCATTGGATTGCTGTCTAATGCATATATACAACACATCAACTTAAAGGCCATATACCAATACTATAAAGTTTTTAAAAAATCTATACAATATTCCAAATTAATTGATGTGTTACTTTAAGGATTTCGACCGAAAAAATGGCTCTCTTTTTATATGTCACCGAGAATTGATGTATTGGCCAGTGACAAATGCCAAACATGTCTTGAATCATCCCCCCATTTAATCAACATAATAAGAATTAAGTTTGGAGACTGTTTTACCTAGTATAACCTGGTATTATATGAAGTTAAATACAAAAATATTAAACTTTTTTATTTAGACCAAGTCTGGTTTTCTCATGTATATGGATGCTATATATTGGCAATTCTGTAACGTTTGAATTAATAAGTATATCCATGCTTACAAATAAATGTTAACATGCCATACAATTTTTGTCAGAATTTTTTTCTCTCTCTTCAACAATAACAAAAGAGAAGCGAACAATACCAAAGGGATGTTTAAACTAACAAGTCGAAAACAAACTGACAATCCCATGAAAAAAACCCGTAAAAACAGACAAAAGACAAAACGCAGTACACAAAACACTAACATAGAAAACTAGCAACGCGAACTCCATTAAAAACCAGGGAATACTAGTTGTTCCGGGTTGATGAGCAGATAAAGCGTCTCATCTGGCACCCGTTGTGTCTTTCAAGTAAGCACAAATCCGGTGATAAGTTTTATTCGGTAGGTCACATTCGAGAAAAGTTAGCGGGATTGAGGTTACGACAATAAGTACATATCCGTTATCATCTGTAAAACATATATTCTATAACGGTTATCCAGCTCGTGAAGGCGTCCATAAAATTGTCTCAGGGATAACTTCAACTTCATCACTTTGAATTTTTGGTTTAAAAGCTTCCCTGTAAGCAGTTACCCTCTTCCAAGGGATTCATGATAGATAAGGAAGCTCCGAAATATAGTAATAACTCGATAATTTCGATGGGATAGATGCATTCAACATAGGTCACCAAACTTTGAATTTCTCAGTGAGAGGTTTCTTTAAAAAGCTGATATCGGTCTCATATATATAAGAGAACATGTCGAAAACAAGAGTAGCACAGTTGGTTTCCATGGGAATGTGGGTTGATTGTTAAATATCACGTCCTCTAAACGTTTTTTATGTTGTCAATCAAGATATCAGAAATTTTGATAATTTCAGCCTCAGAGATTTGTTTTGTTTGAATCAGAATAGGAATACATGTGTTAAGGGCTAGGGACGTCAAATTGTTTAATGCATTCATGATGAAAGAGGCTTATATTATTGTATGCTTACAGATATTAGGATTTGGATTTTGTCAGTATCCTCATCTGATTCACACCGCACCTAGAGTAGTAAGATTCACAATTACTCTAAAGCCCGGTTTTGATTGCTGATACAACTGAGGTTAATTCAGGAAGAGGTTTCGTGAAGCACCTAGAAGACCAAACTATATATTGTTCTTTCGTTAGGACACATATTTAATTTATGCAATACATTTCTATACTAGAACCTCATCATATCATATGTTTGCTATTTAAAGGGTTCATTCTACAGCTTTTCTCCTGTATGATGTTTTATTTTGAGAGACCATGCATAAATGACTCTTAGTGATAGTAATGTTTATAAAGATACTTGTATATAAAAACTAGATATTACTGGAATCAGAATTTGCAATCTTTATAATGAAATAAAATTGAAGTTCAATTTAAACCTAATAAAAAAACTTCAAAAGTATTCAAATTAAGTGTTAATCTGCCTAAGAATCAGACAATGGTGAAAATTAGACAAAATTTTCCCGCTCATGTTTACATTAAGTCCCAATTGTATAATGATTCATGAATATAACCAAAAGTTATTAAGAAATTTCTCGCATTACCAGGTACGCAGAAACGGATTCCTACCATTTCTAACTGAGGATGAGTGAAACATCAAAATAGGATTGTTAGATGGGCGGATGTTTTTCTACCATGTTTTGAACTTCTTTTAAATTGCCTGAATATTACAAAAATTGACACTTATCAAGAAAAAAAGTGGGTTCCAATTCAATATTTTCGGTGGAAACCCTATATCAGTTTGAAAACACGGTTGTTTTAACTATAGACTAGAAAAAAATATTAGAACGCTAAATAGAAGAAAACAAGTTTGTTATAAGTATTGTATAAACAGAAAGTTGATGACCAATGTGAGAATGCATCCCACTAAGACCTGTATAGCATGAATGTTGAAAATTTCTGGATGCTCTGCTTCGTAATTCCTTCAAAAATGAGACGAAAATTTTACAGATGCACAGTATATGTAGAAATATAAAAATATTTGGTAAGCAGAAAAGTAGACAGGTGAGTAAGTTTTCATTCATGACTTCTGAAAACAGATTTCAAGTCTGGTTTGCCGAGAATAAATGGTAAATATTTCATGGATGTCTCTTATATGAAAGCATATATAATTATTCGGTAAATGGGAAATTTATGAGTGATGAGTGTGAATACAGAATAGTATACCTACATGAAGTTATAAAACAATTTAGGGAATCTCTCATTTGTCGTGTGTGAGAAAATTATGAATAAAATTTCAGAGGATGGGCGAAATAGAAGTGATATAAGTTGCTCCGGAATGTTCATGTGTTCCTTTTGCATACGACACACGTCGGTTTGATGATTAGCTAAGGCTTATAACAAGTCCAGTTTGGATCAAAATTAGCAAAAAGGGTTCACTGACAACAGAAAAAATTATGTACTAATCTGTTATTGAGACAGGAAATTAAAGTCACGGCTGTATTTATCTGTATCAAGAGACGTCAACCAGATGAAAGTCAAGAATCACAACTACCATTTATCATTATTTTGTCAGAAAAACTTCCAACACATTTAAAGCCGAAAATAAATTAAAGAAAACAAAATTGACAGCACAGTCAAGCTAAACGTGATGAAATTAATGATGAATAAAAATAACTGAAAGGTGTACAACTCAACAACGAGAAAAGTTAAAATCGTGAAAATTGAACTTGACCTTCATTTAGTCACAGCAAACAACATATCTAAATTTGAAAAGACTTCGTCAAAGCGTTTTCATGTTAATGAACGGACAATGTTTGGCATTCGCCCGACGACCGCGCCGCTCTCCCGCCCGCCCGCCGTACATTCCAAAATCAATTACCGATTTTTCTTTCGAAAATCCAGTTAAAAATAAATTTTATATAACAGTAATTGTTTGGCAATTACATGAACTTTGAACGATCTGATTTAACTACCCATAACTATATCAAATACATACGACACAAGCACTGCTATATGTGATAACGACTGTTTTACCATATTAGTTACACAGTGTGCTTGTGACCTAATACAATATATATAGGTTCCAATATAGAATTTACTGATCCCATATATATCTTATTAGGTCACTAGCACACTGTGTAACGAATTTATCTTACCAACTATCTTAACATGAGGCATTTAGACTAGAGGCTTATCAAAGTGATCAAGTCTTCAATATCTAGAACCTACTTCCCTTGGACTATAAACAAAAACAAATGCCATTAATAACTTTTAGTTTTTAATGTGTTTTCTGCATTTATTATCAATCGTTATTCAATTTCTTCATCTATTGTCCAGGCGAAACGTTTCAAATTTTTCGTCAACATTGTTTTTATAAAGGGACGTAACACCAATACTAACCATATATTAAAATAAAACACGCCCACTAAACCCATATAAAATATATAGGGTCTCCATGTGTTTGCTTTTAACCAATGATATTCCTAGAAGTGTATAAGAGGTAAGATGAACTAAATTATTTGTTTTTACCGATCTTGTATGTTCCTGTTGCAGTTGCATGTATAGATTAAATATTCCATGGCATCTTCATTCCATTCGTCTACAGCTAAATGAAGTGCTGTTCTACCATCATAATCCTGCATATTCATGCTAAATCCACTGTCATATAACCTGTGCAAAATATACAAATCATACAACGCAAAAATGAAAAGTAAAACTTGAGTGTTTGCGATATAAATTTTTTTTGAGATTTAAAAATCCGGATATGGTATGGGGATATCGGTAAGAAGAGCGGTCGGGTGGATTATCAAGTCGGAGGGCAAGCATGGTATTATGGATTTTGTTGTTCAGTAAAATTTGTACGTTTTAATATAGATCATGTTTCTCTGTGTCAGGAAGTTCTTATTTCAAAAGCGAGTGATAAAATTTTTGGTGTTCCTTTAATTCATCCTTTGTTTCTCATGTGTTATCATTTAATCTTTCAGCAATTTCGTTAAGTTAAAAAAATGCAATTAATTTTCTAGGAGATCACTCACTTTGTCTTTGTTTTAACATTATTACCTCTATAAGATAAATTTTCACAAATAATGGACATTTGCATGCACTTTAAATTACACTTTTATTTTCTTCAGAAGTTCTGTATCATGTTGAAGACGCTTTCTCGTAACAACATTGTATATTATTTTTTATTCTATCACTTTTTTCAACATTTAAATTGTATACAATGTACATACTTGAGGCATTTTTTATAAGCATACTATCATACCTAAAGTGTTTTTATTTCTAGCTTTCCTTGTTCAAGAACATTCGTTAATGGATGTTTTAAAGATTTTAGCAGGAAAAAGGTATTGTTACCTTTTAAGTGCTTCTACGTCACCGTTGTTACCAGCCATCAATAAGCTAAATGTTTTATATTCATCATTCTCTGTGTTTGTTACATTCTACAAAATAATTTAATTTAATCAAAATTGTTTCAACATAATACTACTTTTTTCCAAAACAATTCAAATAACACAGCCCCGGATTGTTTAACATTTTGTGACACAAAATTTCCTTCATACAATTTAACCATCTGCATACATACTAGGAATCTTTAATTTTCTCTAATACTAGCACTCTAATTAAAAGTGATCGCTATTTATTTAAAAAAAAAACATGACAAAAAGTTTAAAAGTAAGAAGATTGCAACGCCGCACCGAATGTCCTCCGCTGCTGTAAAAATTAGGAATTAAAATGTCTGTCACAATGCGTCATTGCAGTACAATAGTCAAAATATTGGAAAAAGTCAAGTTACTCCCGTAAAATAAATGTCAAACAAAAATGACGGGTTGTACTGTCAACTTCACATGATGGCAAAAATCTTTATTAATAAGTAAACGAGCTTTCTCATATGATGTGGCTCTGTACTTATACATCCCGTCATTGTGTTATTGTGCCATGGTAAATGTTTCTTTACATATTTGTTTGTTTTTATGGTGACTAAGATAATAACACAATGCTGACTGCTGTACCCCTATTTTTGACATTTTTACCTATTATGTCTGTTTATTTTGTTCACACATCGTTGTCAATATAATTGAATTTGATGCGACTGTCATACAAGTGAGAGGTTTAGCTAGCTATAAAACCAGGTTTAATCCACCATTTTCTACTTAAGAAAATGCCTGTACCAAGTCAGGAATATGACAGTTGCTGTCCATTCGTTTGATGTGTTTTGATTTTGCCATTTGATTAGGGACTTTCCGTTTTGAGTTTTCCTCGGAGTTCAGTATTTATGTGATTTTACTTTTTCTGTGGATATGAGTTCACCAAGTGTCATTGTGGTAAAATAGTTAAAAATAGTTGCCTAAGACCCGTAAAATAGTCAAAGAAAATAACTGTATGATAAGATCAACAAAATAGTATGGCACACAATGCTACAAAAAAAAATCCCATTACTTCCGTTAAAAAAAAAAGAAAACGACTGTGTAATATAGTAGACACATATGAAAACACACAATTCTACCAAGTATGCGAGCTTACTGTCAATTGGTCTTAAAATTTTTGCTTTCACAAGGTGTTTTTTGCAGTTTTCCAAAAAATGGACAAAACCATAATTCCCGTAAAATTGGTCGAATCGAACTGAAAAATAATATTGCAACGCAGGAAAGGGGGGCATTTTATTTTAAAAATATACTATGTTGCTTTAGGTCACTGGTTTATAAATACTTTCTTCCCTTAATTGATTAAAGAATATAAATTCATAAAAATATAGCTCAAACGTGTAATATGCACTAAAACATGCATTGTAGTAGTCTGAGATAAGACATTCCATTGAGATAGTGAAATGTATATTCAGTCCTTCAAATATGGAAATCCTCAGTTTTTTGAAAATCTAACCAAACAAGAAAAAAAAAATTAAATTCTGGGCATTTATTTAAGATAAATAATTCAGATGTACTGAAATTGAAACATAGTTATACAGATATTTTTAATCCACTTTTACTTAATTTATCTTAAATATGCCTCACCGGACAATATTTCAGGAACATTTTAAATATTTTGCTTCTTCCTTTTTCTTTGGCGACCATCAACGGTGTTCTTTTCCACCTAAAATAGATTTCAAATTAAAGTTCAGAAATTATTGCGAGATTTTTATTATTGCAAATAATGCGACTGGATGAGAATCTTATTTTTAAAAACTTGCAATCTCATATCTGACAGCTATATCTGTATGCAGCTTTTCCGTAAATCGCTATAATTAATCTCGCATTTTGCAAATTCTGCAAAAATCGCAATAATAAATGCAGGTAAAATTTCAACCGCATCGGACGCCCGAAATTCATAAAGTGCTACTTTTATTGACTAGCACTGGGTCGTAAACACTGCTGGTTGACTATAAGTCATTTAAGGGCAATATACCCTATTAAGAGTCTGACAATTTGGCAATACTGACAAATATGTAGATCTTATTTTGTTGATCTATTTTGCTTGTTAAGGTTTCTCTCTATCTGCTATAGTTTTTGAAAAAATGAAATAAATTTGTAAAATAGATATAGGAAGATGCGGTGTAGTGCCAATGAGACAACTCTCCGTCCAAATAACAATTTATAAAAGTAAACCATTCAACTTTCAGATGCAATAACTCATAAATGAGTCAGTTGATAATTTCGTCCAGGTGATTTATTTTTCATATATCTTGTGTTGAAAAGTTTTGCTATAAACTACTTCTCTGTCTATTATAGTTTCTGCAATCTCCAAAAATTGGTAAAATTCATCTCTCAATGGACGAACCTCCCCCAAGGAGCCAATACACTTATTTTGCTGAACATTTCTGCTACATATTGTTGCTCTATCAGTCATAGTTACTGCAATGAGATGAGTACAAATGTTCATTCAAGGGCAATGACTCCTATAAAGAGTTAGCTGACAATTTCTGCTATTTTTACTTATTTGTTGATTTTATTGTGCTTAAAATCTTTGCAATACCATTTCTATTTCTCTATCTATAAAGGTATCTGCAAAAAAGCAAAAATGGGTAAAACCCATTTTAAAAGGCATGACTCATATATGAGGCTATTAAAAATTTAGGCAATGTTGACTTATTTGTGTATATATAAATATATTTTAGTTTTTGAGCCAAAGCTTTGCAATTTTTAAACAAAATACTTTTCCGGTGCAATAACTCCGAATTGATTGGGTCAAATTTTCTGAAAATGCCATAAAGGATAGACCTTGATCTGCTGATCTGCTGATACGTTTTACTTTTTAAGATTTAAACCAAAACTGCAGTCTGCTCTATGTTTAATTTCAGTAACAGCGGCCATACTTGAGTTTTGATCAAATCACCGGATACAGCTTTCAAGCTCAGTTCCATAGGGAATATTTAGGTAACGTTTGATACATTGGACCGAGTATTTTCAAATAGAAAGATTAATTTTTAATTTTACTACGGTCGGCAAGCGATGACATAAGCTTACATGGCCATCACAGGTGACACTTTTGGAGAAGGACTCGCTACCATTCCTAACATCTGAGATCACCTCCTTTTTGGTTGGTTGATTTAAAGCATTGCCAATGAATTTCGCTTTTCTTCGTTATAACTAATTTGTGTTTCAATAGCTTGAAAACAATCTTCCTGATCGTAGAACTGAGACAAATTGACGGTCAATATATTATATTCTAGCTATTAATTAAAAAATATTATTGAGTCGAGAAAAACATGGTTTATATTTACATGTACGTGAAGTTCCAGCCTTTGTTTGATCTTTATTACCTTACAGGATGTTTACTTAGTTTTCAATATTATGTTTGTATACTGCTGTTTTTGTGTAATGAATACATGTCAAATTTTATGTTTAAATAACATAACGTTGTCAGTTATGATTAGTAATCGAATTATGAGTTTGAATATCCCTTTGGTATCTTTGACTGCCTTTAAACCAAAATGTTTTTACATTTAGCCAATTTTTGCTAAAAATCTGACTTTTGGTGTCACCTTGAAAGCTTCATAATCAAATAGTGTCACCAAGGCTTGGCTAATTATTCTTACATGTATGCTTAAAATATGTGACTAGTGATGACGTCACGCATTTTTTTTTATTTTTTAGGTCAATTTACCAGTTAATTTAAGCCCAAAAATGTACCTTGTCCATTATAGTTATTTTCCAGGGAAAATTCTGGAATATCTAGTATCAATACGTTTGTATAAAATTGTTCCCAGACGTACATGTATCTAACAAAATACTATTGATGCGACTATTTGGTAAGTTTATCATTATATACGACAGACAAAACCTCCGATCAAAAGCCGACAACGCAGCACATTACGCGTAGTATGGAATAAAACGCGAAGGACGGAAGAACAAAATGAAAGAACAGTTTCTAAAGTATAAAGAAAACAACGGAGACCATTCTGTTTATATAAAGTATGCGGACAATATTTTGAAAATTAACAAACATAGAATATATTTGTTTAAATAACTAGAAAGATTTTTACAACATTTTTAATTCAATTTAATTGACAAAACAATTTATTATCAACATTATCTTTAAAATGGTTAGTTTAACAACTTATTCCTATCTTCTTAATTGATGAGATTTTAACATCGGCAAACTACTATCACCTAAATTCAAACTATAAATATCATATTTAACAAAGTGTGTACCTATCCTCAGCTTTTTGTACTTCCTCTGTCAGTCCACAATCTTTCAGTAGGTACTCAACAACATGTTCTTGGTTATTACTCACTGCTATGTGTAGCGCTGTTCTTTTGTCATAATCTGAAACTGTCATCTGTTTTGCTTCGTATCTGTAGAAATCAGTCAAAAATATTAATATGGGTTTGAAATTGTAACAGAGCATGTACTTCGTATATCACATTGAATTCCTTAATTGTGATTCGCGCTAGTAATTACAAAATCTTTTAAAATATTTAAACAAACTGATGTCTTTACAATTTTTTTTTACCCATTCCATAACTTAATAGGCTAATAATGACTAATCTTATTTTTCTTTTGAATATGTAGAAAACAATGGTTATAAATTATTGTTTTGTGTTTTAACCAAGCAACCTCAATTACATTTGTTGATGTACACACGTACAAAGATATATACTATCATTATTGTACAGACAATTTCTTATCGTCAGTGTTTAGCTCATAGATTAACGAAGCTAAAAACCTATATAAAAATAAAAGATGTGGAATGAATGCCCACGACACACTTATAATCCAAATATCAAACGACAAAGATTTGAACAACAACAGGCTATCGTACAGTGGTAAACAGTGAGAAAACCATTACAGAAAAGAAAGCTGAAAAAGGCTTCGGATGACAAAAAATGAAACAATCTAAAAGAGAAAATTAACGAGCTGATGTAGAATAAAACCAATTAAAAAAAAACAAACAATTATGGCAGAAATTAAACATGCTTCTGGCTTGGTCAGTTACAAAAATGTCATGTGGTAAACATGTTTACAAGCGCTCGAACCTCCCAATAACTGGAAAAGTTATAAAACAACACGACATAAGACCATATAGTAAAATCCGTTCGAATGACTTTACTTATCATATCGATAATAAGCACAAAAAGGAAAGAACCGATTCAGAATCCGTGTAGTTACAGAACGCTTTTTCAAAGCCTAATTTCTCGAATACAAACATGTTTTACAACACTTACATATCCATTACTACACCTTTGACGGATTAAATGCATAGATAAAAGTTTGACCTACGTTGTCTTGTATCATTCAAAGGGACAATACTTATACTTTCTAAACTATGTCCGAACATCCTGATAGAGTTGAAAAAGAAACTAAATTGGAATATTTCCAAATTAGTTTAACATATCATTGTGGTATTCAGTATTTCTTATTTATTCCAGAACTAAGGACTTTCAGGATCTTAAACCGTTTACATGGTACAACATATAACATTAAATATTTTAACAAGGGTATTCATCTTTCACACATCAAGTGAGGTTGTGACTAGTTTTAACCAAAATTCAATAGAATGTTTATTAACAATATCAAGGCATTTAAGGTCAATACCCAAAAGGTGGGGCCAATGAAAAACACATACAAGGAATTACAGCTATGCATGAATATGGATATGTTCAGGACCATATGAGTATTTGGACCGTACGCGTATGGTCATGACCATATGAGTATATTCTCGTTTGGTTATTAACAGGCTGGACCATATGAGTATTTAGGCCATATAGGTATTTTTCGAATAATTGAAACTTCCCTAACAGACACAGCTCGTTCTCTGAACCGAAATCGGCACAAGTTATTTGTGTGGAATAAACTAAGTAAGTCGTATATGTAATTTGCGTTGTGTTTACTTTGCGTATATTATTTACAATGGCAAAGCCCATACAAGGTGCAAGTAACGTCACAAACATGTGAACGTAAATACGGGAAACGTAACGCTATTACTTCGTACTATTCTCAATGGGGCCCGCAAAGTGTATTTATGTACAAACAATGGAATATTACTTTAAATGTTCATCAATAAAGAAAAGAAATTTAATTTTACACTTGCAGGAATTACTGTCTCTTCAAAACACAAAAATAAGAATTTGAATTAAACTTTAACGAGTCCATGATTTTATTCTTTCCTAAACACGAATTAAAGCCTTCCGCACGGGCAATGTTCTTGTTGGTATTTCTTCGTTGTGTGGTTCTTCCACATATTCATCAGATGGTGGTACTTCGTTTATTTCTAGAGGATAGAGTTTGACGATCGGACGTGAAGTTCGAGCACTGTTCGTTCTGATTATCGCCGAACGCACTAAACTATTGTTACCAGTAACAATTTCCTCCACTACTGCTGTTTTCCATTTAATTCGCGGTTTATCGTCATGCACTTGAACTACATCTCCGTTTTACCTCTGGACGCTGAAATAAAAGAAAGCGCATTGTCCGACATAACGATCTGCGGTAATGATTTCCTATATGTAAATCGTCTAAATCCAAGTAAAAAGATTCTTCGTTCATAGTTGGTATTATCTCCAAATGCACGGATCTTGTCGACAGATGAGTACAAATTCGTTTTGAACACCAAAATACGACATATACGGAAAACATTCGCAAACAAAGTATGTACTGATGTCCCACAGCATGATCACGCATTACCTTCTCAGTTATTAACTGAAATCCTTTATCTTTGTTACATATTGTTTGAATCTTTGTATATATTTGTTGTCGTGTCTTCGCTATCTATAGTCAATTTTAAGCACCTTTATTCTGTTGCCAGTTTCGTCCGTACGTGAAACCACAGATGTTGGGTGCATGGTTATTAAAAATATTTTCTTTAATTTATTCTAATTTCCACTTTTAAAACTGAACTGATATGTTCATACTCTTATTCATACGATCGTAAAATAACAGTGGTTTCGAACTTTCTACATAAGAATAGAGGGCAGGACGTATAAACTACTGTAATTGTAAATAGTAAAAGAGTAACATGAACAAATTGAATAACTTAAAATAATTTGAAATGTTTAAGAAATTTTGATTTAACATAAAAACAATTGAAACACCAAAATAAAGAAAGAGGAGAGTTCAATGCTACAATTGCTAATGTGTAAACAGTTAACTTTTTGCTTTACATTTCATTTAGTTATTTTCGGAGAAGTGTTTCGTTAAGACAAATTAATGATGACCATGCAAAATGCTTCTACTTTAATTTTAACTTCAGGTTAAGTAAAATTCATTTTATTTCACTAATCACGTTAAAATTAATGATTAGCAAATTATTATCTTAGTCACAAAATTTCGTTTTAGAAACTCTTAATTTATGACACCTTGAAGGGTTATGCCTTACGCAATTACGGTTCGACGTTCATAGAATTAATTACCCGGACCATACGCGTATGGTTGGACCATATGAGTATATACGCATGATATGGTCCAAATACTCATATGGTCCGGAACAGATACATTCCTAAAGAACAAACATAAAGGCGCAAATTTTGAACGAGTTTATTGTTAAATCCTGGGATGTATACATTGATGTGCATTAAAGTCTGAGGAAAATCATTTATATGTCCATGAATACCCATGACTTAATCACAGATGACTAACAATACTAAAATTTAAAAAAAGGACCATTTTAGTTGATCCTTTTCAGAAAGCTATGTTATGATTCGCCTGATTCGTGTACTATAGCTCCACATAAATCATTATTCGTAGGTAATTTAAAAGTATTCCGTTCGCGAACCGCAAATCAGATTGAAATAAATTTACACATTACCGAAATATTATTTGAAATTGTATTTTACGGTCCTTTTAAAAAAATCTAAAGTGGATGTTATTTCATTTGAATTCACAGCGATTAATCGTTTACGCATTGTGTTGAACTATCTAGAACAAGAATGTGTCCACAGTACACGGATGCCCCACTCGCACTATCATTTTGGGGTCAAAACTCTAATTTGGCATTTAAATTAGAAAGATCATATCATAGGGAACATGTGCACTAAGTTTCAAGTTGATTGGACTTCAACTTCATCAAAACTACATTGACCAAAAACTTTAACCTGAAGCGGGACAGTATCATTTTCTATGTTCAGTGGACCGTCAAATTGGGGTCAAAACTCTAATTTGGTATTTTAATTAGAAAGATCATATCATAGGAAACATGTGTACTAAGTTTCAAGTTGATTGGACTTCAACTTCATCAAAACTACCTTGACCAAAAACTTTAACCTGAAGCGGGACAGACGGACGGACGGACGAATGGACGCACAGACCGAAAACATAATGCCCCTAGGTGGGGCATACAAAAATGAAGTACTAGATCAATCTTCACTTTCGGAAGAAATAGTTTCATAACTGCACAAAGAAAAAAATTCAATATGCATTAACCTTTCACAAAGTTCAAAATAGAACTCTGCCAACCACATCATTTGTATATATAAATGTTGTTAAACATATCTGAAGAATAATTTCAAACAATCTACACAAAATTAGCGTTGCTAAAAAATCCACATAACCACAAAATGGCAAATAATTTATAATAAATCAAAATACATTCATCACCTACTATCATCTTATCCCCAAAGATAAAACATGACAATCTTTAAAAGCAGAGCAACCACTTCTAACTTATAACTATCATTAGTTTTAGAGTTATTCAAGAATCTATTGCTTTTTCTGTATCGGGTTATATTTCATGTGCATTGATTTAACATAGTCCATTCAAAATATTAGATAAGAAGAGGGTATGGGTTCAAAAACACTAGTGTTTTCTCATCACAGTACGTAGATATAAGAAGATGTGGTATGAGTACCAGTGAGACAACTCTCCATCCAAGTCACAATTTGTAAAAGTAAACCATTATAGGTCGACACGTTTTGGTGGGGTTCGTGTTGATCACTTATTGGTCGTCTGTGTAATGGTTTTGTATGGTTGTTTGACTTTCACCGGGTTTTTTTTTGACAATGCTCTTTTCTGTTTGTATTAAACTTCTGATTTTCGAAAGAGTGTCTATTTCTTTTCTCATTGACGTACACCCCTCATCTCGTTATGTTCAAATTTGCTTGTTTTCAGCGTTTTAGCAATTACCGTTGCATAGTTCTGTCTCTTTGATTGTCTAAAAATGATAAAAAATGCTTTCAGGTGATCCCAAATTTGTACGTGTAAAGGTTATTCATTGAACACTGACATCAGAATCACAGGTTTCCACGTTTTGAACATCGATAAACTATTATTACTTAAATTCATCCAGAAAACGATGTTAGCTACAACAAAGTACAATTCTTACCATATACGAAAACAATATTGAATACAGTTCTGTTATACGAATTTCATATCTAATATGTAATGATAAACATACGCTCTCATTCGACGAATGTCTCCACGTGCTGCACTGTTCAATATTCTTACGATCTTAAAATCCTCGTCTTCATTTTCATTATGACTTTCCTGAAAGAAAAAAAAAGTTCAAAGTTGTTACTTCTATCAGTAGTTCGTAAACATCGCATTTATTCAGGAAAGTAAACCTTACTGCCTTGTATGCCCTTGTATGGTTTTGCTTGTTTTTTATAGTGCAATATTTTTGCTTTGGCGTTCGCAAAACGATAATTTTTCACAGTGGCAAATGTGATATAATTTATAATGGCATACTCGCTTTATTGTCCAAAATTCTTGTTTTATAAAAGTCAAACATTTCAAGAAATACTCGGTACCTTCTAAATATAGAGCAGGGTTTCAACATACCTGGTTAATAAACAAGGTCTAGAGGGCTTAAGCTCAATATCTCAGTAAGAAAAGTAAATTGTACCAATATCCCATATTTCATCTGCCCATGAGCATTTACTAAAAAAAAATCTTTTAAGTTTTTTAATAATTATGAAAAATTTATGCTTGAGATCGCTTACAATGTTATTTTCCAAATATTTCTTTTTAGGGGCATAAATCCTGTAAATATTGGTCGGCACTCACCCAAGATCTTGCTTATATAAGCATTTGTTATATTACTAAACTTGATAAAATTGGACAAACAATGTGGGTGTGAGGGTGCTTACAATGCAATGTTCAAAATAAATCACATTTCAAAAGACATAACTTTTGTAAAATGTTAGATCAGCCCTGATTTTATAACTCACCCTAGACATTGCTTATATAAACCTATCATTTAATTTTCATATCAATTCTACAAGAAATGTAAGGGTGAGAGTGCTTAAAATGCAATTTTATATTTAACTTAATATTTACAATGGAAAAACTCTTTTAAAAGTAGTTGATCAGCAGTGATGTTTATATTTGTTCGAGGCATTGCTGATATAAACCTTTGATATGAATTTCATTAATATCTAGCAAGAATTGTACACGTCAGAGCGGAGGGACAATTATTCAAGAGATAACATCTACAAATTTTGATTTTGGTAAATTTTATACATTTTGTACATTTATCTGTCATCTGTAATAAACATGATAAATGCCCCTCCACGGCTATGATTTGCAGAAACCATTCGTTGAGCCCATGTTTTTTTTTTTTCACTTGACCTTGTCTTGACTCAATAGACAAACAATAAAAAACCAGTGAGATTCCTCCTATGTATATAGCAGCTGAGACTTTTGACTTTTGACCTATTGAACTGAATATTCGATTTAAGATCAGCAAAAGAAATTTAAATTATCATCCAGAACAGATTTTCTTCAACACTTTCTTATTTCAGAAACAGCAATACTGAACTTTTACCTTCTGACTCTCAAATTAATACGCTTTTTCCTCTACCATGTCTACTTTTACCGTCTGTTTAAGTTTCATATATAGTTAGAAAGCGAAAATGTAGTTTTCACCTGGAAACCATACGTATTTGATCAAACTGACGGTCGAATAGACGGCGAACGTATACAGTTACGGTTATATGCTCTCCTTTTTTGTGGATAATACAATGATACGAAAGGGCCAATCGAAAGTCCTTTTTGAAGGCCTCTCAACACCAATTGTAGCATGTTCACATGAAGCTTGATACCAAATTTCAGGGGAAACGCTTATTCATCGTTCTTGAGAAAAATGCGACGTAAATTTCACACAAGGTCATTCTGTAGGAATTTACAGTTATTCAGAAAACAGGAAGTAGATGAGCGATGGATATGAAAACATAGTAAATACTATTTTATGCTCTATTAACAAAACTAGGGGATTGGTAGAGGGGCAAATATTGCATTCCATTGAAAATAAACTCATCATTGAAACCCGATATTAAAATTTTGTATGCCAGTGTGTAGTACCGGTATAACCAGATTAATTTGGTTCTACGAACTGAACTATAATAGTTCTATTTAATGTTATTCAGGGTTATATCTGGTCTATATACCAGCTTTGATAAGTGTTTGGTACTAATATAAATTTCCACTTCGTACTATGAACATCAAAATTATTTATTTTGTTAAAATATTTCCTTTCTCTATTGTAACTGTATACGTATACCTAACAAAAAATTATTTTATTTACCTGTGTTTAAAGTTATTGCAAATGGCTGATATTTTTGTTCGAGCATATTGTTTTTCTTAAATTGTTTAACATTTCATACCCATATAACATGTTACTTTTATTATTCTTCCTTAGTTTATTTATTTTGAATTTGCATTGTATCATAGGTCAAATTTATTTGTTCAGTGTATGTTCAATGGTGTTAATATGTCCTTTGATTGAGTTAAGCTATTTCAGTTGATATTTTATAGTGTGTCTTTCTATGTTGTGATGTTACACTATTGTTTCAGAAAAAGGGTGAAGGTTTGGTACCATTAAAACGTTTAAACCCGCTGCATTTGTTTGCACCTGTCCTAAGTCAGGAATCTGATGTTCAGTCGTTTGTTGATGTGGTTCATAAGTGTTTCTCGTTTCTCGTTTTATATAGATTAGACCGTTGGTTTTCCCGTTTGAATGGTTTTACACTAGTTATTTTTGGGCCCTTTATAGATTACTGTTCGGTGTGAGCCTAGGCTCCGTGTTGAAGACCGTACTTTGACCTATAATGGTTTACATTTATAAATTTTGACTTGGATGGAGAGTTGCCTCATTGGCACTCATACCACATCTTCTTATATCTATAACGTAAAATGTTTTCTTCAGGAACTACTTTGTTTCAGATTTATGACTTTTAAAATTTAAAAATTATGTACGAAACAAATGTTATAATTACCACAAAAGATATAAATTCTGATATAAATACTTAATAAATGAGCAAACTTAAATTTGAGAGAACTCAATGGGTATGACTTAACAGTTATTTCAGCAACCTTGACAATTGAATTTGACCTGACTTTTAATCTGGGAAGAAGTGTTGTATATTTAAAATAATCCTACTACAAAGAGAACTTGTTTGAATTATGAATATATCTTAACCATTTCCAGCACTTCAAGGGGAATAATACTCTCAAATGTTGACTGATGCAACAGTGAAAGTGTTGATATGATCTTCAGTGAATGTGCGAGAGTTAGAAATTTGCTAAATAACAGTAGTATACCGCTGTTCAATAGTCATAATTCGATTAAGCAACAACAAATCCGGGTAACGAACTTAAACCGAGGGAAACACATCAACTATAAGAGGAAAACAACGGAACAACAGAAACACTGAACTACAACAAAAGCAAAGTATTAATCATACAGGATGGTATAATATAATTGAGCGTATTATTTAGTCATCCTGCATTGACTCTACTTTTGAATTTACCTTGAAGTTCAATATTTCTGTTAAAGAATATTTTAGCCGTTTGAAAGTTTTTGTTTTAATTGCTCTTAATGTTGTCATTTGTTTACCTTCTAACGGTTTTGATTTCAAAATACTCATAATATAAATACAAGGGTATATAAAATAAAAACAATACTAAACAAACTACATGCGTCCGAATCGAACCTCGGGACCTACCCGCATCAGGAACAAGCAAAGCTAAAAAAGAAAAAGAAAGCTGAATGCACAAATACAGAGCCACGCCAAGTAACATACTACCAAAGGAAGACAATAGTATATAGACAGGTAAACAGAAAAACAAAGGAATAATTTGAATGACCATAGCAGCACGTAGAATCTTTGACTCAAGACCATCCTGTATTATTTGCGAAGTTGACACTAAATATTTATCTATAAGGTCTTGGTATCTTCCGATGAACTTATTGGGAAAAAGGACGAGAAGTTCTTTGCAACCTGGCTTATTGTTTTGTTGCTCAGATATCGATGACGTTTTACAAAATCAGAGTAGTAGCTGCAAGCTCTAAAATATCGTAGGAGTTGAGAATTGTATACTCTACACGAGGGTGATGTTGTTATTTTTCTGCTAATGTGAGGACAATTTATAATTTCAAAATGGAAATCATCTCGTTTGTAATAGACTCTGGACCACTGGAGTAAAAAATCAAGGTACATTTCTAAAAATGAGGCGTAGGAACTCCGACTCATATGAAAATAAGAAGAGATTGTACAGGAAAGGTGCACATGTGATTTCCATAGGAAAGCCGGCAACCTGCTGAAAATTCGACCTCCAAATATGTTTTCAATAAAAAACTAACAAACTGATGACTTGTTCTTCGGTGTAGCATGTATGAAGCAATCTATGTGTATGAGTAGAAAAAAACCTTAGTGTTTTTTAAGGATTTTAACATTTAATTAACAGGAGATTTAACTAAGGCAAAATTATCGCATCCATGCTATGTTATGGCAAAACAGAGGATGATTTCATTGTGTACTTGGCTACATTAAATTAGCATGATTTACTTGAACAGTCACTTTATAAAAAATACTATCTTATCAAAATATACGCTACAATCTTGTCATTAGTATGTAAAATTGTTAAACTTTTTCTCACACACACTCGCGCGCCTGCGTCTTTACAAAATAGTCATCAAGAATTTGAAATTTCCGAAGGGTTGAGATCACCCAATTGAAAAATTGCAGCTTAGTTTGGTAACACGCACATTTTAAAATATTAAGTGTAATTAGATCGTACCGTAGACTCTGGATGTAACTGTTGTTCCATATAGTTGTTCAACTTGTCTTTTAATATCTGGTTGTCTTGTCCGTCTTTGATTAGCTCTAATGGTCGTTTGTCTCTACAAATATAATTTTTGCTAAATTAATATAATTCAAAATGTACATAATCTCAAACCTGGTCAATACCTATATAATGTAGGTATCAACTAGATTTAGACTTTGCATAATTAATTTAAAAAAGACCGACAAGGACCAAAAGTCTAGGCCTTGAAATAGGCATACTAAATTATATTTCAAAATATATATGATACTATATACAACAAAAACTATCAAAGAATTAGATTAGCTTTTTCATTCTTCATATGAATTTACTCACTCACTTTAGCCCCTCATTTGTATTTCATATGAATAAAGGGAAAGGACTGCTGCCGGTATCCATATTTATGACATAGTGTATTTAACAAATCCATAAAATAACTTCCCACTAGATATAAGAACATTGTACAAATGCATACCTCCATCTTACAAATGGTGAAACATTGCATTGGTCAATTAGAAAGTTTATCACTGCTACTTGCTTCTTTTCTGTGGCGGCGTGTAATGCTGTTCGACCATCAGAATCTGATAAGTTCATGTCCGTGCCCAACTTATGCAGGCTATAAAATATATGTGACTTCATGTGACAACCTTGTTGAGTTCAAAATATAGAACTGCTAAAGCATAATGTTTGCTTTTGATTGATTTTTGATTGATTTTGGTGTTTTAACGCCACTTTTAAGCACCGCTTTTGGGCTATTTCGTGGCGGCCAGTTTTTATTGGTGGAGGAAACCGGAGTGCCCGGAGAAAACCACCGACCTTCGATAGGAAAACTGACAATCCTAGTCAATTAAGATTGGAGTCGAGTGCACCCGCACGAGCGGGGTTCGAACTCACAACCTCAGTGTTGACTGGCTAGTGATTACAGTAGTAACTACTTAGACCACTCGGCCACCGAGGCCCCTGGTTGCTTTTGAAGAAGAGAGATCGAATATTGAAATTCATAAATCGAAGAAAAACTGACAAAGCCATAAAAATTAATATGATGAACAGTTCTGAGGACCCACAATTCCGAAAGGTTTGATAATACATCAAAGGATTGACTCAGGTATAAAAATATGACAATGGACATCTCCACTCCCGCAGTTAAAAACAAACTAGTTATATGTGGGGCGTCCGTTTAACTCTGCTTGATGTATGAAGATGCAGTAAAGCCGAGCGGAATTGGAACATTAATCTGATTCCACTTTTAAGGGGGACTACAATCTCTCTGAAAGTAAGAGGGCCCTTGCAAAAACACTAGCTTCGGAGTCCATAAGTGGACTGTTGCAAGGCGAAACCTCTGCTCCGATCCAACATTTATAAATGATCATTCTACTTATTTTGAGGTCGTAACTTACTTCGATTTATGATCATTGTAGTTGTTTTGGACAATTTAGTTTGAGTCTAACGTCAAATTCAAAGATAAATTCTGTAAAAAAGCAAAGACAATGCTTCGATACTTATCCGTTTAACACAGTGCACCTCATTGCCTATTGGAATCATTTTAAAGTACGATATTTAATGGTAAAAACACAGAAAATTTGTGACTGTTGTTTTAAAAGACAAAGCTTCAGTAAGAGACAGGTTTTAAATTTTAAACATAAGATAACATATTTTTATAACATAAAACAAGCATACAGTTCCATTAAACATTGGACTAAAAAGAAATAAGACACAGTTCTTAAATATTTTTTCTGTCAAGAAAATATTTGTGAAAACAATATTTCGTTACAAATCGTGAACAAAATCAATAAGCAACAAAAAAAATATTTAAAAATTACTATCATGTCAGCTTTGATTTACCTTTTCAAATCTTCAACGTCTCCATTTTCAGCAGCTTTGATCAATTTTAAAGCAATAGTGTCTCTAAAGTGATGCTGTAATATCAAATAATTACGAAAAATAAGAAGCAACTCTGCAAAATAGAGGCGAAGTAATATTTAAACTCATAAGTCGAAGACAACGCCAAAAAAAGAAAACGACAAAAAGACAAACAACAGTCTACAAAACACAACTATAAATAAGACTACGGAACACGAACGCCACCAAAAATACGGATGATCTCTCAAATGCTCCGAAAGGCTTAGCAGATCCTGCTCCATATATGGTACTCGTCGTGTTGCTCATGTAAGTACAAATTCGGGATTTCACATCCGAGGACAAGGGTATGGGACTATGGGTATATCAATTGGGGCATTTCCATCGTCATCTGTCAAACAGATATTCAGTAACGGTCAACCAACTTGTGATGGCGTCCGTAAAATGTTCGATGGGATGACGCTTACCAAGACACCCTTGTGGTTATTCACACCAAATTTGATAAATATTGACCTAGTCGTCTCATAAAAAAATAAAATCTACCTAGTTCTTAAAATGTATCCGTTGAGGCGACCAGCCGGCATCAAATGATAAATATTTAAAGTTACACTTCCGTTTGTGCTTTTGTTATTTTAAAATACGAAAAAAAAAGATTTTGAACTGGGAAAGCAAATGAATTACTTCCCTGCAGAGAAAAGACAACATGGGGATGATTCAGGCTCAACTGACACTTTTAAAGAATATTGGTAATCTGATTATCAGTTAAATAAACATCTTATCCAGTGAAAGGTTGTGTACCAAGGTATAATTTTTAACAAGACATAATTATAATGATTTAGAAAAGTTTTGATTAAATTGGCATCTGTACAATAGAATATTTTTCCCAAAACTATATTCTGTGATTGTATTGAATGGTAGTTTGAAAAAGTAACTAGAGGCTCTCAAGAGCCTGTGTTGTTCACCTGATTCTACTTTGGTTTTGGAATCATGCAAAATAGATTAAAATCATAACAGATACCCTAATAATGATTGAGGCCAAATTTGGTTTAATATTGGCCCCGTAATTTAATAAAAATCCTGGTGGCCAACTTGAACAGTAAATCAGCAACAAAGTAGCAACACTTCATCAGTACCTCATAAGGAACATTTATGCCATGTTTGGTTTCATTCCATTCAGTGCACCTCTAGAAGAAGCATATGTATGTATTTTCCAAAGGGTCTTATGTTTAACTAAGTCCCTGTTAGCGGCCATCTTGGATGATGGTTCGGCTACAAAGAAACAACACTTGGTCAGCACCTCATTAGGAACTTTCATGCCATATTTGGTTTCATTCTATTCAATGGTTCTCTAATAGAAAATATTTGTATGTATTTCCCATAGGGTCCTATGTTAAACTTACTCCCCTGCTGGCAGCCATCTTGGATGACAAATCAGCTACAAAGTAACAACACTTGGTCAGCACCTCAAAAGAAACATTCATACCATGTTTGGTTTCAATCCATTAAGAAGTTTTCTAGAAGAAGACATTTGTATATATTTCCATAGGGTCCTTTGTTAAACTAAGTCCCCGCTGACAGCCATCTTTGATGATGGATTTACTACAAAGTAACAACACTTGGTCAGCATCTCATTAGGAACATTCATGCCATGTTTGATTTCATTCCATTCAGTGGTTCTTTAAAAGAAGACATTTGTATGTATTGTCCATAGCTAGGGTTCTATGTTAAACGAAGTCCTCGCTGGCGGCCATCTTGGATGATGGATCGGCTTCAAAGTACCAACACTTGGTCAGCACCTCATAAGGAACATTCATGTTATGTTTGGTTTCAATCCATTCAGTGGTTCTCTGAAAGAAGACATTTGTATGTATTGTCCGTAGGGTCCTATGTTAAACGAAGTCCCCTGCTGGCGGCCATCTTGGATAATGGATCGGCTTCAAAATAACAACACGTGGTCAACACCTCATAAAGAACATTCATGCCATGTTTGGTTTCATTCCATTCAGTAGTTCTCTAGAAGAAGTTCAAAATTTAAAAGATAACGACGACGACGACGACGACGGACGACGACGACGACGAACGACGGACGCAAAGTGATGAGAAAAGTTCACTTGGTTCTTCGGGCCAGGTGAGCTAAAAGTTATAAAATTAACTTAAAGTTTCCTAAAAATAATTCAAATAAGTAAACGATATTTTTGAATAAGATTTTATTACTTTTATACACACTTAAACAATATTTTGATAATGACAATATGAAGTTGTTGTACAAAAATCACTGTCAAGACTTCATTTGGATACAACAATATCAGGAAAAAGTAAAATAAGAAAACTCCTGAACTCCGAGGAAAATTCTAAACGGAATATCCCTAAGCAAATGGCAAAATCAAAAGCTCAAACACATCAAACGAATGGATTACAACGGTCATATTCCTGACTTGGTACAGGCATTTTCTTATGTAGAAAATGATGGATTAAATCTGGTTTTATAGCTGGCTAAACCTCTCACTTGTATAACAGTCGCATAAAATTCCATTATATTGACAACGAAGTGTGAACAAAACAAACAGACATAATAGGTAAAATGTCAAATAGAGGCTCCCAAGAGCCTGTGTCGATCACCTGATTCTACTTTGGTTTTGAAATCATGAAAATAGATTAAAATCATAACAGATACCCTAATATTGATTTGTATGTATTGTCCATAGGGTCCTTTGTTAAACGAAGTCCCCGCTGGTGGCCGTCTTGGATGATTGATCGCCTACAAAGTTACAACACTTTGTCAGCACCTCATAAGGAACATTCGTGCCATGTTTGGTTTCATTCCATTTAGTTGTTCTCTAAAAGAAGACATTTGTATGTATTGTTCATAGGGTCCTATGTTGAATAAAGTCCCCGATGGCGGCCATCTTGGATGATCAATCGCCTACAAAGTTACAACACTTGGTCAGCACCTCATAAGGAACATGCATGCCATGTTTTATTTCATTCCATTTAGTGGTTCTCTAAAAGAAGACATGTGTATGTATTTCCCATAGGGTCCTATGTTAAACTAAGTCCCTCTCTGGTGGCTATCTTGGATGATGGATCGGCTTCAAAGTAACAACACTTGGTCAGCACCTCATAAGGAACATTCATGCCACGTTTGGTTTTATTCCATTCAGTGGTTCTCTAAAGAAGACATTTGTATGTATTTCCCATAGAGTCCTATGTTAAACGAAGTCCCCGCTGGCGGCCATCTTAGATGATTGGTCGCCTACAAAGTTACAACGCTTTGTCAGCACCTCATATGGGAACATTCATGCCACGTTTGGTTTCATTCCATTCAGTGGTTCTCTAAAGAAGACATTTGTATGTATTTCCCATAGAGTCCTATGTTAAACGAAGTCCCCGCTGGCGACCATCTTGGATGATGTATTTCCATAGGGTCCGTTGTTAAAGTAAGCCCTGTTTGGGCAATCTTGGATAATGTATAGGCTTTAAAGTAACAACACTTGGTCAGCACCTCACAAGGAACATTCATGCCATGTTTGGTTTCATTTCATTCAGTGGTTCTCTAAAGAAGACATTTGTATGAATAGTCCATAATGTCCTATGTTAAACGAAGTCCCCGCTGGCGGCCATCTTGGATGATGGATTAGCTACAAAGTAACAACACTTGGTCAGTACCTCATAAGGAACATTCATGTCATGTTTAGTTTCATTCCATTCAGTGGTTTTCTAGAAGTTTAAAATGTAAAAGTTAACGACGACGACGATGGACGACGGATGCCAAGTGATGAGAAAGCTAACTTGGCCCTTCGGGCCAGGTGAGCTAAAAATAGCAGTACAGTAGTTAACATTGTGTTATAATCTTAATCACTATAAAACAAGCAAATATATTACATTACATGTTGCTGTATGTATCTTTATATATTACTGGATCATCAATAACATGTGAATGTCCATTACCTATTCTAATTTTTAAATAGAGTAAATAGTTTTCCCAATATACTCCCATGATTCACAAAGCATAAACATATAATCATGTCGTCATAAGTTTTTGATAATAGTGCCGTGTATCATATGTCGGTGTTATATTCCCGAATCTTGAGACCTTTGAATTCTGTTTAAGATTAAACAAAAAATGTAGTCGATCGGATTCAGGTATAATAAATCAAAAGACTGTATGTCTATGAGATCCACTGTGCTATGAACAGTTTGAATATAATTGTAAAAATCTTTTAAAAGAGTTTGTTACCTTAACTTTCTGTGAACTTTTATGGTTTTTTAAATCCCCAATTATTCTTTCAAAATCATGTCTACGTTCTCTGTTTTTCTCTCGTTTCAAATGCCAGTCTGCATCGTCGGCAGCTGTAAAACCTATGCACCTAAAACATTCAAATTATAACAAGTGTAGCTCAAGTGTAAACCTCAATGTTTTGCAATACTTTTTTAGGCGTATGATGTTAGATATCGACTTCGGCATCTTTTATCGTTAAATCATATCATAACTATTTTTGCCTATGTGCAACTCTATACTGATTAAGTATCAGCAATGAAAAGACGACAAAGACAGAAAATTCACTCATTAAAAGGCATTAGCTGCCAAATTGATGCCCATCGAATATAAATCTAAAAATTAATTAAATATATACTTAAACGTAGCTCAGAACTACAAAATTGAAAGGAAACAATACACAATGTCTGAACATTTCTAAATATATTAACATTTGGTGTGCATTCTTGATAGACGTTATCTAATAAACTATCGATATGATCACGTTATAACTTTGAATATAACAGACAGGAAAACATAAAATACGAATAGTTTTTCTTAGTTTTGTTTTAATATTATTTTCATAGATAAAACATAAAAATTAAAAAAAAATCATTTACAAAATACTCAATACCTGTATAGGAAAATATTGATTCAAATGAGGTTGAACTATTGAATTGCACGTCAATAATATAACATCGATTTTTAAAAGCTTATTTTGGCAACATTTAACAAAACTAACTGCTTAGAGCGATATAATAAAATAACTTATTGTTCAGTCTTAGATGACCTGTTCAGATTGAAATTAATAGTTTACTAGTGATATACTAGTACAAAATGTATACCGTAACTAATGTACCTTAAAACTGAAGTTCACTAATATCATTTGTTTTACATTGCATTTGATACATTTAATTTATCAGAAAAGTCAATAGTAAATGCTCAAAGTAGCCGACAGCTATGGTAATTTTGGTGTATATGTATCATTACCTTATAGCGTAATATGTCCTGTTCAAACGATCATGCTATCATACATGGAATATATTTTTACTGCTTCTTTCTTTTATTCACTTTTCTTATAAACAAGATTAATAATTTAGTTCAAAATTTTACATGATTTACATAAGCACAGTTATATTGCATTGTTAGATTAAAAATTCCGTTAAAGTTTATTTCTAAAACATGTTTTCAAAGGTATGCAATGAAATATAAACACATCAAAATTGACGAGAAACAAAACTTTGTTAAAAAAGGTACCTGTCAATTCCTTCGGGATAGCCAGCATTGTTTTTTAAAAGGTATTCAACGGCTCTATAATGTCCTTGACATGCAGCTAAATGCAATGCACTTCTGTTGTCGTAATCTGTATCATACATATCAATGTATTTTTGATTAGCGAATCTAAAATATAAAAAGATTTAAAATAATAAAGTCCGATGGTTGGTATATCCGGCATTTTCAATCATTTTTCTAGATTTATTGTGATCAGTCATGGTCGAAATTTTCAAAATCAAAATAGATCTAAAACACAAGGAGTAATACTATTAAAATAAGTAGATGTGGTATGATTGCCAATGAGACAACTATTCACCAGAGTTCAAATAACGAAGATATAAGCATTTATAGGTCCCCGCACTAGTATGCTGCATGCACATGAATGGTAGATGAATCGTTTAACGCTAAATGTTAACACTGAAAAGCAACAAAAAAATCCTTTTAAAGACATTTACAAGGCGTTGTTCAATTTTTAGCATTTAAACAACATTCCGTTAAATCAAAACTGATCCGAAAAAATAGATATATCGGTTCGTTACGAATGTTCCATTTTGCAGCCTAATTGTTCATTGTATATTTTGGGAATTCATATGAACGGAGGGTGAACTAAATGTTTGGATATTATGACGAAACTATTTTTTAATGTATTTATTGAATGGAAAATTAGCCCTTAAAACCAGAAAACAGGATTTAAACAAACGTAATTTCAGAGATATTCAAGGGCAAGAGTTGAAACACATCAAAATTAAAGTTCAAATTTAAATTCCGCGAAAACTTGATCAACCGGAAAGAATTCTAACCCTATCTGTCAGTCATTTTATAAAAAAAAAAAAGCTAAAGGCCATAAAGAACCTGTGTCGCTCACCTAGCTCTATATGCATCAGCTTTTAATTGTTTTCTCAAATAGAAATAAAATCTCTTTTTAAACATGTATTGCTTATAATTTTTCTGTTTACAGTTTCTCTCCTTTTCTATATTGATGTTGCCCAAACCCCATAAGGGCAATACCTCAACCAACAGTTTCAGCAATATTAATTTATTTGTAGATCTTGCCTTGTGGATCAGTTTTGATAATCCTCCAAGGAGTCAATCGACGATTTCTGCAATTTGACTTATCTGTATATTTTGTCTAACTGATCATTTTTCTTCCATAAATTTTCTATATATATCAAACATGTCATAGTTTTCAAGATGATAGGCAAAAGACGCAAATAAAATAGTAAACATCGTCATTAAAGGGCAATTACTCCAATAATGAACCGACTGACGATTTTAGTCATCAGACTTATTTGTAGACCTTATCTATCTGATCAGTGTTGCTACATAAAGTTTATGTCTATCTATTATAATATTCAACCTGTACGTCACTACTAGTATTTTAATTATACAACAGTGTTCCAAATTCAGCTCAAGATCTACATACGTTACAAAAAGAGAGACAATAACCGAATAAGTATGATTTCCATGAATTATGTTTGTTTCTTTTTATTTTGATATAACAGCATGGATCTAAGGAGATGTGCGATAAACATAAATAAGACAGCTACCTAATTAAACACCAACCATATCTAAAAGTTTTCAACAATGTACAGGCGACTATACAATATGTCAAACTTTATATCGACCTGAGTCTAAAATTAAAGAAAAGTGAATAAATCTAACAAAGACTATCACAGATCTGACATCAAAACCAACATTTCATTAACAAAGTAACAACACTTGGTCAGTACCTCATAAGGAACATTCATGTCATGTTTAGTTTCATTCCATTCAGTGGTTTTCTAGAAGTTTAAAATGTAAAAGTTAACGACGACGACGATGGACGACGGATGCCAAGTGATGAGAAAAGCTAACTTGGCCCTTCGGGCCAGGTGAGCTAAAAATAGCAGTACAGTAGTTAACATTGTGTTATAATCTTAATCACTATAAAACAAGCAAATATATTACATTACATGTTGCTGTATGTATCTTTATATATTACTGGATCATCAATAACATGTGAATGTCCATTACCTATTCTAATTTTGAAATAGAGTAAATAGTTTTTCTCAATATACTCCCATGATTCACAAAGCTTAAACATATAATCATGTCGTCATAAGTAATTGATAATAGTGCTGTGTATCATATGTCGGTGTTATACTCTCGAATCTTGAGACCTTTGAATTCTGTTTAAGATTAAACAAAAAATGTAGTCGATCGGATTCAGGTATAATAAATCAAAAGACTGTATGTCTATGAGATCCACTGTGCTATGAACAGTTTGAATATAATTGTAAAAATCTTTTAAAAGAGTTTGTTACCTTAACTTTCTGTGAACTTTTATGGTTTTTTAAATCCCCAATTATTCTTTCAAAATCATGTCTACGTTCTCTGTTTTTCTCTCGTTTCAAATGCCAGTCTGCATCGTCGGCAGCTGTAAAACCTATGCACCTAAAACATTCAAATTATAACAAGTGTAGCCCAAGTGTTAACCTAAATGTTCTGTACTACGTTTTAGGCGTATGATGTTAGATTTCGACTTAGGATCTTTTATCGTTAAATCATATCATAACTATTTTTGCACCTATACCTATGTGCAACTCTATACTGATTAAGTATCAGCAATGAAATGACGACAAAGACATTGAAAATTTCACTCATTAAAAGGCATTAACTGCCAAATTAATGCCCATCGAATATATTCCAAACTCCAAAATTTAATTAGATATATACTTAAACGTAGCTAAGAACTACAAAAATTGCAAGGAAAACAATACACAATGTCTGAAAATTTCTTAACATATCAACATTTCGTGTGCATCCTTGATAGACGTTATCTAATAAACTATCGATATGATCACGTTATAACTTTGAATATAACAGACAGGAAAACATAAAATACGAATAGTTTTCTTAGTTTTGTTTTAATATTATTTTCATAGATAAAACATAAAAATTAAAAAAAATCATTTACAAAATACTCAATACCTGTATAGGAAAATATTGATTCAAATGAGGCTGAACTATTGAATTGCACGTCAATAATATAACATCGATTTTTTAAAGCTTATTTTGGCAAAAATTTAACAAAACTAACTGCTTATAGCGATATAATAAATAACCTATTGTTCAGTCGTATCCCTGTTCAGATTGAAATTGGTTTACTAGTGATATACTAGTACATAATGTACATCGTAACTAATGCACCTTAAAACTGAAGTTCACTAACATCATTTGTTTTCTCATTGAATTTAATACATTTAATTTATCAGAAAAGTCAGCAGTAAACACTCAAGGTAGCCGATAGCTATGGTAATTGCGGTGTATATGTATCATTACCTTATAGCGTAATATGTCCTGTTCAAACGATCATGCTATCATACATGGAATATATTTTTACTGCTTCTTTCTTTTATTCACTTTTCTTATAAACAAGATTAATAATTTCGTTCAAAATTTAACATGATTTACATAAGCACAGTTATATTGCATTGTTAGATTAAATATTCCGTAAAAGTTTATTTCTAAAACATGTTTTCAAAGGTATGCAATGAAATATAAACACATCGACATTGACGTGACAAATATTTGGTTAAAAAAAATACCTGTCCATTCCTTCGGGATAGCCAGCATTGTTTTTTAAAAGGTATTCCACGGCTCTATAATGTCCTTGACATGCAGCTAAATGCAATGCACTTCTGTTGTCGTAATCTGTATCATACATATCAATGTATCTTTGATTAGCGAATCTAAAATATAAAAAGATTTAAAATAATAAAGTCCGATGGTTGGTATATCCGGCATTTTCAATCATTTTTCTAGATTTATTGTGATCAGTCATGGTCGAAATTTTCAAAATCAAAATAGATCTAAAACACAAGGAGTAATACTATTAAAATAAGTAGATGTGGTATGATTGCCAATGAGACAACTATTCACCAGAGTTCAAATAACGAAGATATAAGCATTTATAGGTCCCCGCACTAGTATGCTGCATGCACATGAATGGTAGATGAATCGTTTAACGCTAAATGTTAACACTGAAAAGCAACAAAAAATCCTTTTAAAGACATTTACAAGGCGTTGTTCAATTTTTAGCATTTAAACAACATTCCGTTAAATCAAAAACTGATCCGAAAAAATAGATATATCGGTTCGTTACGAATGTTCCATTTGCAGCCTAATTGTTCATTGTATATTTTGGGAATTCATATGAACGGAGGGTGAACTAAATGTTTGGATATTATGACGAAACTATTTTTTAATGTATTTATTGAATGGAAAATTAGCCCTTAAAACCAGAAAACAGGATTTAAACAAACGTAATTTCAGAGATATTCAAGGGCAAGAGTTGAAACACATCAAAATTAAAGTTCAAATTTAAATTCCGCGAAAACTTGATCAACCGGAAAGAATTCTAACCCTATCTGTCAGTCATTTTATAAAAAAAAAAAACAAGCTAAAGGCCATAAAGAACCTGTGTCGCTCACCTAGCTCTATATGCATCAGCTTTTAATTGTTTTCTCAAATAGAAATAAAATCTCTTTTTTTAAACATGTATTGCTTATAATTTTTTCTGTTTACAGTTTCTCTCCTTTTCTATATTGATGTTGCCCAAACCCCATAAGGGCAATACCTCAACCAACAGTTTCAGCAATATTAATTTATTTGTAGATCTTGCCTTGTGGATCAGTTTTGATAATCCTCCAAGGAGTCAATCGACGATTTCTGCAATTTGACTTATCTGTATATTTTGTCTAACTGATCATTTTCTTCCATAAATTTTCTATATATATCAAACATGTCATAGTTTTCAAGATGATAGGCAAAAGACGCAAATAAAATAGTAAACATCGTCATTAAAGGGCAATTACTCCAATAATGAACCGACTGACGATTTTAGTCATCAGACTTATTTGTAGACCTTATCTATCTGATCAGTGTTGCTACATAAAGTTTATGTCTATCTATTATAATATTCAACCTGTACGTCACTACTAGTATTTTAATTATACAACAGTGTTCCAAATTCAGCTCAAGATCTACATACGTTACAAAAAAGAGAGAAAGAACCAAATAAGTATGATTTTCATGATTTAGTTTGTTTCTTTTTATTTTGATATTACAAAATGGATAAAAGGAAATGTGCGATAAACATAAATAAGGCAGCTACCTAATTAAACACCAACCATATCTAAAAGTTTTCAACAATGTACAGGCGACTATACAATATGTCAAACTTTATATCGACCCGAGTCTAAAATTAAAGAAAAGTGAATAAATCTAACAAAGACTATCACAGATCTGACATCAAAACCAACATTTCATTAAATTGTACTTGTCCGGACATTTTTAGCCGTCTTCAGATCTGGATTTAATTTTTGTTACATTAGTGTATAATTATGACCTGCAGACCAAGATTGCATTTCGTTCCAGTTTTCCAGCTTATGTAATAAGACTGCAAACAAGTGCATTTGTGTCGTACTAAACACATCTAGTTTTCCATTTTAAATCAATGACAAGACATAGTCTTTCTAGGAAAATCCTTAACTCCACTTACACTAAGGTATTACATATTTTTTTTGTAAATCATAAATGCTGAAAACAAGAGTGTGACATTTTCAGAAACTAATTCAACCCGCCTCATTTGTCTGTGCCTTTCAGATTCCTCGTCAATATTTGTCATATGCCATATCATTATGTGTACCGTCATTATATTTGAATGTTGATGGCATATTTTGATTGTTTCTGTTAAATATTTTTCAATCAATACACTCTGGACCATTTGGAACGTTATTGAAGACTAAGATGCCCGCTAGTCTATGGTTATTTTGTTTCTTTGGGTGCTCATTGACTTAGACCCTACACGTTCTTCTACCCATATTATTGTTGCATCAATATAACTATAGCAATTACCTTTTCAACATTTTAAGGTCGCCTTCAGAAGCAGCTTTGAGTAATTTATAAATCAGTACCTCGTAATACTCATCATAGGTATGTCGAGGCTGAAACAAACAATTTACAATAACGTACTGAATGATAATTATACTGACATTTTTAATTCTTGAATCATAATAAAACATATTTTGAATAAGATACAAGTATAAATGTATGTTATTAAAACAAATGATACGGATTTTGGTATGACACATGCAGTAGTTTTCACTTTCTTCTATGATGCTTGAATAAGTTATTTCACTCACTTTGGATTAGTATACAAAAGTAACGTCATATACATCATGACTAAATCAATAGAGTCAACTAGAGCATAAAACATTCTGTACAAATGTATTTGAATGAATCCCAAAAGGCCGGACTTTAGACATAGTAAGCCTAAGTCCTGCTGTAATAATATCGTTCGTCGTTCTTTTTCAACAATTGCTATGTAGGTACATGTATATTAACCATCAATTCGAACCAATAGAGTGTTACATTGACATCTTCTTGTAATTAAAGAAAGAGATTTGGAAAGAGAAATCAATGAATACACTGCATTTTGAAAATCAAATGTTTACTGAAAGCTGCATGTTTGCATAAAACAATTTTGAATTCCTTTTGCTCTAAGTGCAGACTGAATGAATAAAATTAAAATACATTTAAACTAATGTCAGCGTTCAAACTTACGTATCCTTTTGTGACAAAAATCGTTCTATTTAACTTTTGAATTTTAGAAACATCGTTCAACAACAAGCAAAAGCGCTGTTTACTTAGTCTTTAGTTTTCTATGTTGTGTTTTGTGTACTATTGTTTGTCTGTTTGTCTTTTCTTTTTAGCCATGGCATTGTTGATTCTTTTTCGACTTATGAGTTTGAATGTCCCTTTTGGTATCTTTCGCCTCTCTCTTAATTGGGGTATGACGGAAAAGAATAAATTAGTCACACAGTGGTTATCTCGCCTGTATGCAATTTTGATAGTTATCTACAAATGCTGATTTGGCAATACATTAACATGTAAAATATGCAAACAATCCAAAGTCAATGAATAACGGCTTAAGATTCAGGACCCAAAAATCTCCACGGAAATGAGATACGCCAATGCAAATACAACTATATATCAAAATATCATTGACTTCTAATAATAGGTTTTCCTTAAACTGACCTAGTCACAAACTTTAACATGTAGCATAAGTCAATAAACTATGACCAGGGACTGGGACATATACTCTCCATGGAAATGAGATGTACTAATACTTATACAGCTACTTACCAAATATCATTGTGTACCATAAGTGGTTCCCCTCAAACTGATTTGATCACAAATTTTAACAATTTATTTTAAGTCAAAGTTAACAGACCATGACAGTGGGGTAGGGGCCAAATGTTCTCCATGGATATGTGATGTGCTAATACTGAACCACTACACATCAAATACCAAAGACTTACCATTAGTGGCTCCTTCCAAACTGACCTGAGCATAAACTTTAACATTTAAACTAAGCAAAATTTCAATAATTTCCGTATCGAATACCAACTGCATATCACATATCATTGACCTACCATTAGTGGTTCTCCTCAAACTGACCTAATCACAAACTTGACAAACTGTTTTCACAACCAGGTTGGTCGGAAACAGCACGCCTGTCTCGCCTTCTCGACCTCGTCGATTAAGACAAAAGTTTAGGTTTCTTCCATGTCATCTAATATGGACTTGAGGAGCATTAAATATTGTTTTATACATAGTCTTTCATGCAGTGAGCCATTTACTTGCTGTTTGGAAGATTTATAATGAAGATGGATAAAAGTTCTTCGAATTAAGATTGACTACGAGTATGTTTCATTAATGTGTGTTATATCCTCATCTCAGTAGTGCTTTGGCACTAACATGATTTATAACATGCCTTTCAAAAAGTATCCGTCGAGTTCATGAATTTAAATATTTTTACAAACTTAGGTTCCAACTGCCTCAGGCAAAACTTACCTGAAATACATTTGGCTATTATTTTTATGTCTCTTTTTGGTTATATAGCTTTTCACGTCTTTCGACATTTGTACATATTTTACTAATTATATTGACGTTGAGCGTTCCTGGCCTCGAGGTAATAAACAATTCGAGCACGATTATTGTACTCAAACTAAGAAATCTACCAATCAAAAACAGGATTTGGTGTTTCGAGCACACATTTATACTCCGAGTATTGAGTAAAGTTTTGTGACCGAGAGACCAAATTAAGGTTAACCCAAAAGGCCCTTTTGACACATAAAATGACAAAGTGATATTTTCATGTTTTGTTTCCTTTATATCCTTCTCAATTTTATCTTTTATCACATCAAAGAATTAGGATGACTACCGTTATGTTATACTATTGAAATGTGTGTGGTTTTTTTTTTTTTTAAATATGTACGAAATTATTTACGCATTAGATACAGTCTTAAATAAGTGTCTTTGTCATTTTAGTTGCAGTGTCTTGCATTTTTCTGATTTTGCAAAATGTAATGTAATAATTAAAAAGTTGTCATAATACCTTTACTATTTGATATGTAGGAAGTATATGCACCACAAATACAGTACCTACAATAGACATTTTATCACTGTTACAATAAGGTTCGAAGGTTTTTCATACACTAGAAAACTAGCACTTTAAAGTATTCTTTTATTAGTCTTTTGAATATTACTTTTACCGTTTAGTCTTTTTGGTGATATCCATTTGACGTGGCTCGGTACTTATACACCCCGTCATTGTGTTATTGTGCTATGGTAAATTTTGCTTTGTCTATATGCCTTTTGTGTTTCTTTGTTACATATTTGTTTGTTTTATAGTGATTAAGATTATAACACAATGTTGACTGTTGTACCCCTATTTTGACATTTTACCTATTAAGTCTGTTTGTTTTGTTCACACATCATTGTCAATATAATGGAATTTTATGCGACTGTCATACAAGTGAGAGGTTTAGCTAGCTATAAACCAGGTTTAATCCACCATTTCCTACATAAGAAAATGCCTGTACCAAGTCAGGAATATGACAGTTGTTATCCATTATGATGTGTTTGAGCTTTTGATTTTGCCATTTGATTAGGGGCTTTCCGTTTTGAATTTACCTCGAGTTCAGTATTTTGTTATTTTACTTTTACAAGAAATGCTGGTCAATATTATGTTGATATATGTAGCTAGAAAAAGTAATTCTGAACACATAAGTATATGGAATGGATGGAAAATGGCCTCTATATTCGATCACTAAAACTGTAAAAATGCAGTCAACGAAATTTAAGTTGTTGGTATCAAATGTTGGAATGTACTCTGATCACTTCTGCTATGTGTAACTTGCATGTGCCTATTGCACTGGTGTCTCGGTTTCAAACCCGAGATTCTGAATTATTGATTAATATTTGCACATGAAACATTTCACATTTAGAAAACTGGTCAAAATGATAAAATGGAATATAATAAATATAGTTATTTACCAAGAACTACAGAAACCACTAACAAGGTAATCCCGATTTTAGCTGCTATAGTATACACACCATATTCCACAAGTATAGTGACAATAACTGTAAAACAGAATAAATAATATTAAAGATATTGTTAACTTGCATTGTCTCATTTAGAATGATTATCTTAGTACCTTTACTAGATGATTTTAATCATTCATTTTGTATCATTTGGCATTGCATTTTAAGCAGAAATAGATTTACAAACAAACGAGGCATAAAATTGAGAATGGAAATGGGGAATGTGTCAAAGAGACAACAACCCGACCAAAGAGCAGAAAGCAGCCGAAGGCCACCAATGAGTCTTCAACACAGCGAGAAAATCCGCACCCGGAGGCGGGTTTCAGCTGGCCCCTAAAAAATGTGTACTAGCTCAGTGAAAATGGACGTCATACAAAACCCAAAACATATAAATGAACTAAAATTAAAAATCATACAAGACTAACAAAGGCCAGAGGCTCCTGGTTTGGGACAGGCGCAAAATGCAACGGGTTAAACATTTTAGTGAGATCTCAACCTCCCCTATACCTCTAGCCAATGTAGAAAAAAAAAAAAAACAAACACACAGCAATACGCACAGTAAAACTCAGTTTAAAAGAAGTCCGAGTCCGGAATCAGAATAGGTAACAAAAGAAACTAAGCAAAATGACAATGATACATAAATTAACAAAGTACTACTAGCAGTTACTGACATGCCAGCTCCAGACCTCAATTAAACTGATTGAAAGATTATGTCTTCATCATATGAAAATCAAGCACAATCCCTCCCGTTGGGGTTTAGTATCATACCATCATAAAATATATGAGAAGAACATAACCCGTATCATGCCGTCAACTGGTTTTAAAATAAATGTGTTTATTTCCGATGCAAAGACCCTATGAGTGAATCAATATTAATACCAAAATATGCCATCTTTAATGACCTGATAACAGTATCGTAACTATATCCCTTCTGAATAAGTCTGTTTAAAGGTTTGGTTAGCTTTTACGTGAATGCCGACATTTTGTGCTTTGTAAAGAATATTACCATAAAAGATTGGATGTGAAATACCTGAACGTATAAGATGTCTGCATGTTGAATTATATTTACGAATGATGACCTTGTACCGATGGTAAAATTTACTAAATGTTTTGACTAGTTTGTGATATCGCTGGTGAAATAATTTTCAGTAATACAGAGATTTCTTTCGTTAAAATCAAATACGTTGTTACATACACGAGCGAATCGAACAAGTTGAGATATATAAACACCATAAGATGGTGACAAGGAACGTCACCGTCTAAAATGGATAATTAACAATAGGAAATGAAAAATCATCTCTTTTATCATAAATTTTGGTATTAAGCTTCCCGTTAAAGATATAGATATCAAGATCCAGGAAAGGGCAGTGTTCATTGTTAGTATTAGCTTTATTTAAAGTCAGTTCAGCCGGAATAAATCTCTTTAGTGTACATACTGAAGTCGTCATTATTGAGAGCCAATATATCATCCAAATAAATAAAAGTGTTATTAAATTTTTGTATCAGATGTTGTTTCGATGGGTCTTTGCTGATTTTAGTTATAAAATGTAACTCATAACAATATCGAAACAGGTCCCCAATAAGTGGTGCACAGTTAGTCCCCATTGGAATTCCGATAACTTGACGATATACGGAATCTCCATAGCGAACAAAAATGTTATGTAGTAAAATTCAAGGGCAGTTATAGTATCAAAGCAGGTCCAATTGACATAGCTCTTTTGTTTGTTGTTACTAAAAATTACCTAAAGAGTTTGAACATATATATTCGCATTTTGACTATTTAAATGCCCATTTAATTAGGTGTGTGATTTTTTCTTAATAAGATTATGAGGCAAAGTGGTATATAGGGTAGAAAATTTGAACAGATTCGAAATCACCAATATAAGCATGCAATTTATCAAGTACTTCCAACGAATTAATTCCACTATTTTCAAAGGCCTTATTTGAACAATTTATTACCAGTTTTTGATTGTACCCTGTGTACTAGTAAGTAGAATAAACAGTTAAGTAGTGGAACAATGGCTTGAAGACGAAATAAATCTATATTTGTAAGGTGTATTGTGCAGCTTCGTAAGCCAGTACATAGTTGGAACTTTCATTGTATTTGGTTCTGCTTGTAAAGAAGTAGCTATTAGTTTAAGTTTGTTACATATGTCATTTTCTGAAAATGGAGTCAGTTGGAATGATGGTGAATTCGTGATTTCCCTTTGCAGAACCTCTATGTAAAATTTACGTCAAACAATAATGATATTATTGGCAGTCTTATCAGCCGGGACAAAAACAATTCCTTGGCGAGTTCATTTAGCTTATGTTTGATACTAGAAATAGGGTTATTATGGTTGTTTATAGGAGTAAAATGTTTTTAAAATGTTGTATACGTATAATTCAGAGGAACGAAAATCTGCTTCTGCATATGGTTGATACGATATTCTAGAGCTTGCGTTTCCTATGATGATTATCTTGATAGAGGTTGTTACTTAACAGGAAGCCATTAAACCAAGGATTCCAAGTGGTGAAGTTAAAGTCATTCATTCGACACCACCACGAGTTAGTTGACCGTTATGAAATATCTTTTCACAGATGACGACAGATATGTTACAATTGCCATGTCACAATCTATTCCTTTGTTCCTCGAATGAGGCATAACAGAATAAGACTTATCATCGAGTTTGTGTTTATATGAGCACAACATGGGTGCTACATGTAATAGGATCTGCTTAGAATAAGCAATGGAAACGGGGAATGTGACAAAGAGACAACAACCTGACCAAAGGCCACCAACACCAGCACTCTTCTGGAGCCAATGAAATCATCCCAAGTTTTTGGTGGGGTTCGTGTTCCTCAGTGTTGGGTTTTCGATGTTGTGTTTTATTGATCTGTTGTTTGTCTTTTTGTCATTTTTTAACCATTTATTAACATTTGCCTTGACTTATATGTTTGAATATCCATTTGGGATCTTCCGCCTTTCTTTTAGTTTGTTCCTGATCTCAATATTTTTCTCAAAAGTTTGTTCAGATTTTTCGTAGTCCACAATTTTGTACTTTTGTTTGCATTACTTTCAATTTGGAATTTGTTGCGAATCAACAAATGAATGATTTCGGTTCCTGCTTGCTTTTAATAGTGCGTATTTAACACTCTTCGCATCGACACTTAAAATTGAAAATTATGGCATATTGCCACTACTGTATTTAACGTTACAGTCCTTATCAAATGTGTATCAAACAACACAAAATATAATGACAGGAAAAGTAGATACAATTATCAGTACATATTTTAGATAACAGATATCCTTCAGCAGTATGTTGTATGATTTATTTTACATCATGCTGATGAAGGATATCTTTCACACGTAGAACAATGTCGATTCCATACATTAAATTAATATTTCGTAATTTGTTTTATTATTTCAAGAGGATCGTTAAAACTATTAAAGCTTATAGATTATTTATTTCATTCTTTATTACTCCCCGAGATTATCATCAGCTCAGTTGTCAGTACTGACATGCTTAATTAAAACCTTTCTAAAATTGTTTAACTACAAGGTGTACTGGGAACTTAGTTCCTAATCCGACCAACAGTAAAACACTTGTCAAAGTGGGGCGCCCGTTTGACTGTGCGGGATGTTCAAGTACACAGCCAAATCCGGTCAAAATGGGAGTGTAGAGATTGCCACGCTCTCTTGACGTTAAAAGCCTTACAACAACTCTTTTATGGGTCCATAGGTCGTAAGTTACGAAGCAACATTTCTGTCCCTATTCAATATACACTTATTTTCAAGTGGCAGTCTAAATTTCCACACCTTCATCTCGAACGGCCTCTATTACAAGACCTTCATATTGTATGTAATTTTAATTTGTTTTCGTCCTGAACTTGCATGAAATATTTGCCCTAGACGTTAAGCTACCAATAATTTTTCATCTAAAATTGTTAGTTTATATATTCAAAAAAAATGCAAAGTTGAACCTTTGATGGATTTGGCTATTACTTACGGCTCTTTTAGTCGTATAGCTTTTCAACTGTTTCGGATCTTTCCTGGCTTTCCCATTTCGGCTTTGGGCAGTGTTCCAGTTGATCATAATCGTACTGATGAAGGATATCTGTTATCCGAAATATTTAACATATTGTTCATGATTTTACTTTTTTGGTGATGTTGTACCCTTTTAGACTTACTTATTGTACGTCTAAACAAGTGACAACTCCATCGATTGGATCACCAGTGAAGGTGATACACGGCTGAAAACACATTTTATATTCATAACTACTCTAAATATCAGCACAACAAAGTTAAATCTTTCCGCAAATTTTTGTTCTTCCCTCGCCGGGATTGGAACTCATGCTATTGGGATATCGAAACAACATCGCCTGCACTGTGTCCATCGCTTTAGACCACTGGGTTACCTAGACTGAACTAATAACTCAACTTTCGGAGGCCTAGTTTACCTTTCCTCGTTAGTAGAATCTAGAGTTGTAACACAGTACATGATATATTAGGCATGAAGATGGAATTGATTGCAGATTAGCTAAATAGTAAAGGATCGTAAGATACAGTCGCAAAAATAATTATTTTGATAAGTACGTCTAAACAAGTGACAACTCTACGACAGATCCATCCACTGGATCACCAGTGAAGGTGATACACGGCTGAAAACACATTTTTTATTCATAACTACTCTAAATATCAGCACAACAATGTTAAATCTGCAAATTTGCGGAAGCAAATGTTTGTTCTTCCTCGCCGAGATTCGAACCCACGGTATTGGGATATCAAGACAACACCGAATGCGCTGTGTCCATCGCTCTAGACCACTCGTAGATAGACGGTCAATATTAAAATCTTGCAAAATACAATGTTAAATACACAGAAAGAACATTGAAGTCAATTTCTATAATACTATTTTGATAAGGGACTTTCCAATTTGAATTTTCCTTGGAGTTTGGTATTTTGTTATTTTACTTTTTCCTATGTAATATATAAATTGTAGACTTTCACTCAGTAAATATGTTATATATGGACCTGTTAGATTATACTTATACTCGGACTTCGCCCCATGTCAAAATCATTTGAACAGGTCCATATATAATGTATTGACTTGTCAACAGTTCATAATGGATAAATATATACTCTCATGTAAGGTATGTTGAAGATAATGTGTAAGATTACAATATTCTGCTCTTTTCTTTTAGTTGTGGTCTTTATAAGTTCAGTATCACACAATGTAGGTGGCTAGTGCAGTGTGTTGTGGCGTTGGCATACGTAATTTCACTTATCTTTTTTTTTTTAATTATTAAAATTACAACTAAACCAGTGTAACAAAAAGCAAATGTTGTAAGTCTTCGCATGACAGTGTTAAAATTAATAGTATCATCAATTTTTATGACATACTCACCAAAACTTGACAACAGCCAAGCAAAAAGTATCAGTAACGGTATCAGCTTATATTTGTAAGGTCTCCAAACTTCGCCCCATATTACAATGACTGAAATAAATAAATAATACGATATTTTTACGAAACTGACAGTTGTATCAAAAGAATTATTACCGTTTACAAGTCCTTGTCTCATATCACACAGTTAAAACGATAGAAATACATTTAATTTTTAGAATAAATTGCGAACAAGAGGCTGTCAGAGTGACAGCAAACCGGATTTTCCTGCAGAGGTCGAACTCTGAACAGTTGAGCAAGTATGGACACTACATTTAAGCTTAAAACAGCTCTGAATTTGGATTGTGATTGAATATTTGACACAGCATATGTTTGTGACACAAAATGAATGTGGTTTAAGAACTGAAATACTTGAAATTGGACATTTAAATACCTATAATGGTCCAATATCAAAATCTAAGTACATATTAGAATCAGCATATCAAAGAACCCCAAGAATTCAATTTTGATGAAATCAGACAAAAGTTTAATTTAAGACCCTTTGAACCTCAATGTGGACCAATTTGATAAAGGAGCCCACAATCCAAAATCTCTCAATACATGGTTAGATTCAGCATTTCAAAGAACCCCATAAATATTTTTAGTTGAATCAAACAAAGTTTAGTTTTGGACCCTGATTTGGACCAACTTGATAACTGGGCCCAAAATCTAATATTTAAATACAGGTTTAGATTCAGCATTTAAAAGAACCCTATACATATTTAATTTATGTTGAAATGAAACACAGGTTAATTTTATCCATAATATTTTCTGTGTAAAGGCAAATAACTCAAACTGGATAAATAGTTCTCTAAATTAAGATATGATGCAAATTTTCAAATTATAATCAATAATATTATAACAAAACCAGTGATGACTAAGTTCTCTAAAATAAGATATGATTTAACACTCAAACATTGCTAGAATCAGCATATCAAAGAACCAAAGAATTCAATTTTGATGAAATTAATCAAAAGTGAAATTTAGGACCCTTTGGACCTCATTGTGGTATTATCTTATTAATAATGAAAAGAAATACAGGTTTAGATTAAGCATTTCAAAGAACCCTATATATATTATGTTGAAATCAAACACAATTTTATTTTGGACCCCAATTTGGACCAACTTGAAAACTGGGCCCAAAATCAGAAATCTAAATATATGTTTATTAATAGACAATATAAGCTTAGTTTTTAAACGAGTTTACTACTTCATAAAAAAAAATATATATATAGCATTCAGAAAATTACTTTTACAGAATAACAAACAAACTTGCCACAAAATTCTACAAACAATTTACCAAAGAAAATAAGAAAAAATCCAAAATTTTATTTATCATTAATACAATGTCATTTCAAAGTCTATAAAACTTATCAGTAACAAGAAATAATTGTAACAGAATGCTGTTACGAAGCAGAATATTGTCACGAAGTCTCCCAAACAAAGCTCAATAATTCGTCATTCCATTGTCGCTTGACATTGGGCAATGTCCAGTACAAATTGGTTTATGATATGCATTAGTGACGCCTATTGATTGACTCTGTATGTCATTCAAATCTTCTTGAAATTACGAACAGGAATTTATATGGTTTAGGGGTGGAGATCTCGACCGTTTACAAGTTCTCAAAGGGGTGATCCCAGGGACTCTCCTTTATTTCATATGATTTGCTTTTTGTCCTGTACAAGAATATATGGTTTAGGGTAGGGATCTTGACCGTTTACAAGTTTTAAACAGGAGGGGTGAGGGTGACCCTAGAGTCGCCTTATATTTCATTTGATTTGTTTTATGGTCCCATACAAGAATATATATGGTTTCCGCATGTGGGTTCTTGACCGTTTACAAGTTTTCAAAAGAAATGGGGTGGGGTTACCCCAGGGATTTTCCTTAATTTCATTTGAATTGTTTTATTGTCCCATTCAAGAATATATATGGTTTAGGGTGGGATCTACACCGTTTACAAGTTATCAAAAGAAGGGGTGGGGTGACCCCATGAACTTCCTATATTTCATTTGATTTGTGTTATTGCATACAAGAATATGTATGGTATTGGGGTGGGGATTTCGACCGTTTACAAGTTCTGAAACAGGAGGGGTTGGGGTGACCCCAGGGACTCGCCTTTACTTTTTATTTGATTTGTTTTATTGTCCCATACAAGAATATATATAGTTTCAGGGTGTGGATCTTGACCGTTTACAAGTTTTCAAAAGAAAGGGTGGGGTGACCCCATGGACTTCCCATATTTCATTTGATTTGTTTTATTGTCCCATACAAGAATATATATGGTTTAGGGGTGGGGATCTCAACCGTTTACAAGTTCTTAAACAGGAGGGGGTGGGGGTGACCCTAGGGGACTCGCCTTGTATTTCATTTGATTTGTTTTATTGTCCCATACAAGAATATATATGGTTTCGGGGTGGAGATTTTGACCGTTTACAAGTTTTCAAAAAGAAGGGGTGGGGTGACCCCAGGGACTCCCCTCAATTTCATTGATTTGTTTTATTGTCCCATTCAAGAATATATATGGTTTAGGGGTGGGCATCTCGACCATTTACAAGTTCTCAAACAGGAGGGTGGGGGTGACCCAGGGACTCGCCTTTATTTCCTTTGATTTGTTTTGTTGTCACATACAAGAATATATATGGTTTCAGGGTTGGGATCTTGACTGTTTACAAGTTTTCAAAAGTAGGGGTTGGGGTGAACCTGGGACTCCCAAATATTTCATTTGATTTGTTTTATTGTCCCATACAAGAATATATATGGGTTAGGGGTGGGATCTCAACCGTTTACAAGATAAAAGCACATTCTCAAATTGAAAGGGGTGGGGTAAGAATATATATGGTTTAGGGAGACTTAATTATCTACAAAAGTTTAATAATGAACAGTAAATTTCAAATTTCACTTATACAGTCCTACTAGTAAATTTCAAACTTTATATATAACAATCCTACAGATCTTATCAGGAAACAGAAAATTTTCAAATAAATCTGTCACTCCAATGATATTATATGCTAAGATATAACCCAGATCTAATTAATAATTAATAATGTAATTAACTTCAAAATGTCTAATAATATAGCTTATTATCATTACCACTTAGGAAATAGATAATTTTCAAATAAATCTGTCACTCCAATTTTATTGTGAGATAAGACATTATGCTTAGTCATAAAAAGATAACAAGAGTAAAATATTTAAAATTCTACTTTTGGTTATTAAAATGGCGATAACTCACAAAGGAGATATACTAAAATCTTGAAAATTGAACTAGACCTTCATTAAGTCCCAGGAAACAACATATTTAAATTTGAAAAAAATTTGTTAAAGCGTTTTCATGTTATTGTGCTGACACTGTTTGGCAGCCGCCTTTGATCCGCCCAGCCGCCGTACATCACCATTTTAATAACCGATATTTCCTTCGAAAATCCGGTTAAAAATTCGCAAAGGTTCCGTGGAACCCAGTGTCTCGCCTACTTTTGCTGTTAATCGCAGGCTCAACAAAAATGAGATGAGGAAAAATTTATAAAAATATTCCTCAAGATGCAATTTTTTATTGTAAAAGATTCTGTCCAAGTTAGGTAAAAATCCAGGAAAGTTTATGAATCTAATAAATGTTTTAAAAATTTAACTGCAGACTGTATCTAATGTTAACTGGAAGAAAAACTAAGTCCATTTATAAGTAAAATATGGATAAACAAGTACAAAATTTTAATAAAATTTCCTTACAGATACTAGCTTTTGATCATAAACAAACTTCTGTCCATGTTTGGTACAAATCCAGGATAGTTTAAGAAAGTTATTAAAATTTCAAAACTTTAACCACAGCGTGAATATTTGTGGACGCCGATAACGACGACGCCGACAGAATGTAGGATCATTATGTCTCGCTTTTTCAACAAAAGTCGATAGCTCAACAATAAAGTAAACAGAAAAAATAAAGTGAACAAAAACAATCAATTGATAAACTAAAATTTATATACTATATTCAAGCAGCAGGAAGAAAAAGTGTAGAAAACTCATTTGCCAAACTGAGAGATGAATAGACAGACAGACAGACAGACACACGCCTACCAAAAATTATATAAACATTTTACCAATGAAAGTTTTGCCAATAACTCAAACTTATTTCCATGAACCAGTAAAACAGCAAAATAATTCTCTAAAATTAGATATGACTTAACCCCTAAATAAAAAAAATCTCTAAAATTAGATATGATGTTATATCTATCAATTAAACCATCTCTGTTCAAAACAAATAACTCAAACTTATTTCCATGAACCAGTAAAAAACAAGCAAAATGGTTCTCTAAAATCAGATATGATGTCATATCTATTTCTATATTATAATCAAATTTAATTAATAGTTGGTGTTTCTTTCATGTGTCACAAAATAATACAGATCTGCAATCTATCAATGTCAAAAACTAAATCTCATAATAAAAATAGATTATTATCTAATTAAAAACAAGTTTAGATTCAGCACTTAAAGAACCCAATATATATATGTAATTCATGTTCAAATATAACACACAAAAACTGATTAACATTCTTTATTCAAAGGAAATAACTCTAACTGAATCAGATCCATAACAAATCATTTTTGATGAAAATAAACCACATTTTAATTTAATACTCTTTCGACCTCAATGAGTTATTATCTTATTTATAATATATAAATACATGTTCAGAACAGTCAGCATTTCAAAGAACCCTACATGCATTACAAAAATAACATTTACTTTAATAATGAAAATAAATACAAGTTTAGATTAAGCATTTCAAAGAACCCTATATATATTCAATTTATGTTTAAATCAAACACAGTTTAATTTTGGACCCCTATTTGGACCAACTTGAAAAGTGGGCCCAAAATCATAAATCTATAAGCTTACTTTTTAAAGGACTTCATTTCATCAAAAAAGAAATATACAGCATTAAGAAAATTAGTTTTTACAAATAACAAACAAACTTGTCACAAAATTCTTCAAACAATTTACCAAAGAAAAGCAGAATAAAAAACAAAATTTTATTTACCATTAATACAATGTCTTTCCAAAAGTAGACCGTTTACAACTTCTTAAAATGGGGGGATCCCAAGGGGACTCGCCCTTTATTTCATATGATTTGTTTTTTTGTCCTATACAAAATTATATATGGTTTAGGAATGGGGATCTCAACCATTTACATGTTCTTAAACAAGAAGAAGGTGGGGATGACCCCAGGGGACTTGCCTTTCATTTCATTTGATTTGTTTCATTGTAACATACAAGAATATACATGTATATGGTTTCGGGGTGGGGATCTTGACCGTTTACAAGTTTCCAAAAAGAACGGGGTTGGGGTTTACACCAGAGCACATCCCTTCCCCTAAATTTCATTTGATTTGTTTTATTGTCCCATGCAAGAATATATATGGTTTAGGGGTGAGGATCTCAACCGTTTACAAATTCTTAAACAGGAAGAAGGTGGGGGTAACCCAAGGGAACTCGCCTTGGATTCAGGGTGGGGACCTTGACCGTTTACAAGTTATCAAAAAGAAGGGGGGTGGTAGTTACCCCAATGGACTTCCCCTATATTTCATTTGATCTGTTTTATTGTCCCATAGAGACAAAAACCCAATTTTGGGACATACAGCATACGTACTTACAGACAGACAAGGGTAAAACTTAATGCACCCCCAACTACAGCGCAGGCATAAAAGTGTGGCAAACTGATTTGCCAAACTGAAGGACAAACAGACAGAGAGACAGACAGACACACAGACAGACACACAGCCTACCAAAAAAGTTTCAAACAATTTACCACTGATATTTCTCCAATAACTCAAATTTATTTCCATGAACCAGTAACAAAACACCAAAATAATTCTCTAAAATTAGATATGACCTAACCACTCCTAAATCTCTAAAATTAGATATGATTTTATATCTATCAATTAAACTCATCACTTTTCAAAACAAATAAATCAAACTTATTTCCATAAACCAGTAAAAACCAATAAAATACTTCTCTAAAATCAGATATCATATTATGTCTATTTCCATATTATAATCAAATTTAATTAATAGTTGCTAATATTGTTTCTTTCATGTGTCAAAATATAATACAGATCTGCAACTTATCTATCAATGTCAAAACTTTATCTCATAATAAAATAGATTATTATCTAATTAAAAACAAGTTCAGATTCAGCACTTGAAATAACCCTATATATATTTAATTTATGTTCAAATATAACACACACAAACTGATTAATTTTCCCAGGGACCTGCCCTTTATTTCATATGATTTGTTTTTTTGTCCCATACAAGGATATATATGGTTTAGGGACGGGGATCTCGACCATTTACAAGTTCTTAAACAGGAAGAAGGTGGGAATAACCCCAAAGAACTCACCTTTTATTTCATTTCATTTGTTTTACTGTACCATACAAGAATATATATGGTTTGGCGGTAGGGATCTCGACCGTTTACAAGTTTTCAAAAACAAAAACAGAGTAGGGTTATCCAGGGAACTTCCCCTAAATTTAATTTGCTTTATTTTATTGTCCCATACAAGAATATATATGGTTTAGGGGTGGGGATCTCAACTGTTTACAAATTTTCAAAAAGAAGGGGGTAAGGTTTACCCCATTGACTTCCCCTATATTTCATTTGATTTGATATATTGTCCCATACAAGAATACATATGATTTCTGGGTGGGAATTTTGACCGTTTACAAGTCATCAAAAAAGGGGGTAGGGGTTACCCTAATGGACTTTCCTATATTTCATTTGGTTAGTTTTATTGTCCCATACAATAATATATATGGTTTAGGGTGGGGATCTCAACCGTTTACAAGTTCTTAAACAGAAAGGTGGGGATGACCCCAGAGGACTTGACTTTTATTTCAATTGATTTGTTTTATTGTAACAAACACGAATATATATGGTTTCAGGGTGGGGATCTTGACTGCTTACAAGTTTTCAAAAAAAAAGGGTGGGGTTACCCCAGAGGACATCCCTCAATTTCATTTTATTTGTTTTATTGTCCCAAAAGATTATATATGGTTTAAGGGTGGAAATCTCAACCATTTACAAGTTTTCAAAAGAAAGAGGTGGAGTTTACCCTCGTGGACTTCCCTAAATTTTATTTGATTTGTTTTATTGTCAAATACAAGAATAAATATGGTTTAGGGTGGGGATCTCAACCGTTTACAATTTCTCAAACAGAAGGGGTGGGGGTTACCACAATTGACTTCCCTATATTTCATTTGATTTCTTTTATTGTCTCATACAAAATATATATGGTTTAGGGTGGGGATCTCGACCGTTTACAAGTTCTCAAACAGACACGATGGGGTGACACCAGGGACTAACCTTCTTTTATTTCATTTGATTTGTAACATACAAGAATATATATGGTTTCAGGGTGGGAGCTTGCACATTTACAAGATTTCAAAAAAAGGAGGGTAGGTGTGAACCCGAGGACTATCCCAATATTTCATTTCATTTGTTTTATTGTCCATTACAAGAATATATATGGTTTAGGAGTAGGGATCTCAACCATTTACAAGATAAAAGCACATAATAAAATTGAAGAGGGTAGGGGTAGGAATATATATGATTAATGGACACTTAATTATCTACAAAATGTCTAATAATGAACAGTAAATTCCAAACTTCATTTCTACAGTCCTACTTGTAAGTTTCAAACTTTATACAGTCCTACAGATCTTATCAGAAAACAGAAAATTTTCAAATAAATCTGTAACTCCAATGATTATCATATGCTAAAATATTTAAAAGATCTACTTAATAATGAAAATAAATCATTATCATATGCTAAAATATTTCTAATATCTAATTGAACAGAACTATGGTTGTTTAACATAGTACTCTAACATAATTAATAATGTAATAAACTTCAAAATGTCTAATGATATAGCTTATAATCATTACCACTTAAGAAATAGATAATTTTCAAATAAATCTGTCACTCCAATTTTTATTCTGAGATAAGACAGATAATTACATGACAACAAGAGTAAAATATTTAAAAATTCTACTGTTGGATATAAAAATGGCGATAAATCACAAAGAACATATACTAAAATCTTGAAAATTCATACAGACCTCCATTAAGTCCCAGGAAACAACATATTTAAATTTGAAAAAATTTGTTAAAGCGTTTTCATGTTATTGTGCTGACAGTGTTTGGCAGCCGCCAGTGATCCGCCCAGCCGCCGTACATAACCATTTTAATAACCGATATTTCCTTCGAAAATCCGGTTAATAAAATCATATTTTTCTGATCCTTAATCGTTTTGATATTATGGATACTCATTTCTCTACTGCAATAGATATTTAGTATTTAATGAATGAAATATAACATCCGCTATTATGTTACCTAACAAAACCGTTGGGCAAACCACGAAACCTGTCACAATGACTGCTAAAACAGACTTTCTTAAACTCGTTTGACCGTCTTTCCCTGAAAAGAAAATAGTATATGCAATTTGAGAGATTCAAATGAACATGTAATTTCTTCGTATTCCTTTCACTAGAACTAAAGGAATAAGCAAAGTCCGCCAAGTTAAATCACCTTCCAGTCATGTCAGAAATGAAATAAAATTACATTTCATACATTTAGTGCGTCCTAAGTTATTTCCTGGATCAACCTTCACCCAAACCGCTCATACCTTAATAGTTAGAGTACAGAATGTGCAAGTTATTAAAAAGACGAGGATCTAAATGATCCAAACGGACCGATAAAGAGTAGCTGCGCCTTTCTGGGTTAACATTAATGTACCTTTATCATAGTCGCGGACACCCAAAAGTTTGAAAGCCAAAGATTCATAAGTACTTGATTACACGTGGATCAAAATGATTAAAGTGTACTTTGTGAAAATATGCAATGACTTCACCATCTTTTAAGGTAGCCATTCAATTTAATTTAACAATCCCTATCAATCACTTGTCTAATTATTTTCACTGATCTTTTACTAGTTGCAACTAAACACTTAAAAGTGGACTCTGTTTAATCTCATTAATCTTTCCGCAGCGCTGAAAACTTTGTGAATTGATGCCAAAAGAGGTAGGGAAAACTTTAATTTCATGTGACAATTTGCTCTCCTATGTTAATGTCCAGTTTTTTCATATCCAGCATGCTCCAAGAGTGTCACTAGCCCAGTAGCCAGAACTTCAGTACTGGCATAAAAATACGAGTATTGTGTGATAAAAATTTGCTGTTTTAAAATTTTGGTAATCGTTTTATTAATGACTACATTTTCATAATGAAAACTCTGATTCCTATTCAGGATTTATCTTATCTTAGGATCTATTTGATTGTATCAACTCTTCATCGTTTGTATTAGGTTTTAACTTTCAAATACATTATATTTGGCCTCGAGCATCAATGAAGAGACATCAATTGCCGAATTGTGCATCTGGTGAAGGAAAGCGGATATCGTTAACAATTACAGTCAACATTTTATACATGTATATTCTGCCTATATATCCATTACATTCTTTTAATTTAAGTTGTATAAGCGATGAATTTGCACATTTAAAATTGAGAATGGAAATGGGAATGTGTCAAAGAGACAACAACCCGACCACAGAACAGACAACAACAGAAGGTCACCAATAGGTCTTCAATGCAGCGAGAAATTCCGCACCCGGAGGCGTCCTTAAGCTGGCCCCTAAACAAATATATATACTAGTTCAGTGATAATGGACGTCATACTAAACTCAAATTATACACAAGAAACTAAAAGTAAAAATAATACAAGACTAACAAAGGCCAGAGGCTCCTGACTTGGGACAGGCGCAAAATGCGGCGGGGTTAAACATGTTTATGAGATCTCAACCTCCCCTATACCTCTAGCCAATATAGAAAAGTAAACGCATAACAATACGCACATTAAAAGTCAGTTAAAGAGAAGTCCGAGTCCGATGTCAGAAGATGTAACAAAAGAAAATAAACAAAATGACAATAATACATAAATAACAACAGACTACTAGCAGTTAACTGACATGCCAGCTCCAGACCTCAATTTACACGCATTTTATCAACAATATAGTAGTAATAATACAGCATGAGATTCGGGATCTGGTTTGCTGGGGTCAAATTATCTGAAATATCTTATAAAATCATGAACACATGTTAGTTGATGCATTTACTTTTTGTTCATATTTTTGCAATAACTTAGGTAAATAAGTAACTGTTGATAATAATAAATACATGCACTCTGCCATGAAGACTTCCTCAGCAGGAGAAAGGTCGAGGTGACTCTTGTACAATATTTGGTTTGTATACTGAACTTAACGCGCATACCATTCGATACGGTGTTTCGTTCAAGAATGCAGAGAACTTTGGCACAGTAGCATGGAATAATCGGGAAAAAAGATGGTTTAGAAATGGCAAAGTAAAGAACAAATTCAAGGTTATATTCTTGTTGACTGTACTAAATTACTAATCCAACCGTCACGCCTAGAAAACGTGATAAACAAACTTGCTAAAGACTCAACTTAACTAAAATAGTTGTCTTGAATAAGAATGAAGTATTTGCAATTTGAGGCAATCATCAATCATTCAATCTAGATTTTATGATAAAGATCAGGTTAACTTATATAAATATACTCTAGCGCTTCGAACACATTAAATTCATAACATGTTGTTATCATTTTTACAACACCTTCAAACATACCATTAGTGTGAAGATATGATGAACTGTATTGGTTATCAAGTTCAGGTTCAATTTAGTAAAATTGATACCGATTAAACAATTTGGTAACATACAAAATCAGGGGGAACGAATTGTCTCCTTAACTTTCAATACCAGATCTAGTAATCAGATTACAAGGGCAGGGAAACATGCATTTTAAGTCATCTTAACGAATAGCTTTAACTGCAAACGAAGGAACATCTTATTCAGGAAAGTCTTCGAGTCTTAAAAGAAAAATATAAAGGTCAAACAATGATACGGTCCTTACAACAAAAAGTAATTTGAACTAATATTGAAAGTTATAAATGGTGTCAATGCATTAGATTTTTAACTAAAAGTGCATGCTTGACTGATGTCAAAGCATTTCGAACATTACTAAGCTAATGCACACATGCAAGTGAAAGAATGGATTTAACATACCTGGTACGGAAAATGACGTAGTAGTTGTTATATTATCAGTTGTTGTTCTTGTATCTGATGTATAACTAAAAAACGTAATCAAACGGCATAAAGAGAGGGACAATTCGTCTTTATTTAACTATCATACGTCTTTAACAATACTGAAAACACATTGTAAACATACAAGTAAAATCATTACCTCAGAACAGACAATTCATGACCAGAAAAATAAAACGAAAATTCAAACAGCCTTCAAAATACTAAATAAAATCAAAGTACTGAAGAAGTGAACATCGGATGACCGCAAGTTCTGGTGGATGGTCTCAGAAAAAATCATATCTCTATACCTGAAAGTTAGGTTAAGGTACATAGATATATTTTTCTGAGACAAATTCTGTGTGGATAATGAATAAATGACAGGAATTCAACCTCACCGTAATAATTATTATATTGTAGTGATATAATCATTTGTTATTAGTATAATCTGGGTTGTTGTTATATATTATATTAATATTTGTATAACAGTTATATATATAGCAGATCATCTCTCGAGATATTCTTTCGCGTGCGTTAACACAAATTTTCGGTATTCATGATTTGTTACTGATATATATATATTTCTCACGACAAAACATTCTCATATCATTTATCTATGTTCTTAAAAATATTTTCATGAGTATTCATTGAAGAAATGAATTTATAACAAGCGATAAGGAATGTTATTTTGCACTCGATAATATCAGCGTATTTATACGACATACGTTCGATAATCAGTCAAAAGCGCAAGAAATTTCTGCGGCAACATAACAACGCTATGACCTCTAAAGGTCACATCCGATGTAAAAAACTAACAAGAACAAAACATAAACCGGATGTTAACTTGGGGTTTCTGAAGGGTAAAAATTCATATGTCAGCTAGTGACACCTTCGTGTTGACCATATAAGGTCATTCGTGATGGATGTTGGAACGACGATTAGAACAAACATGTCCGCGGTCATCTATAATGGTCAACAAAATTATGATACGTCTGCAAAATTTCTGAAGGATGACTTTAACTTTGCCAGTGCAAAGCAAGAACAGATGAAAACTTTTACAAAAATTACACAAATTACAAGATACTGGTGAAATGTTCCATCAGTGAAACAAACCCAGAGGACAAACATAATTGAAAAGGCATTATAAGACATGCCTTTAAATTGAAAATATATACTTCATATAATATAAAAGTACATGTAAAGATTAAGTTTGGCTACAATTGTTCTAGTAGTGTTTTCGACTTTTGTGACAACGTTGCGAGTCTGAATGATTACAGAGACTTTTACGGGTGCATTCGATACACTTTCGCTTATGAACAAAAAGCGTCATATAGTCTTAGCTGTATGTCAACATCCAGTTACATGACTTTGTATGAGCAGATTGTTTTATCATGAGTACTCTCAAATCTTCGATTTAGAAACCTAAATACATTCATCTCCGGTTACAGTAATAGTTTCAAAGACTTAATAAACGAAAAGTGTTGATATATGTGTAACACTCCCAAACGTGTCCATCCCCCAAACGTGTCCGATTCCCCAAACGTGTCTATTTCGCCCAAACGTGTCCTTAAAATCCAAAATCGCCCATACGTGTCCAATTTCACATCCCCAAACGTGTCCGATAATTGTTATTCGCCAAAACGTGTCCACTTTAAGACGCCTGAACGTCTCAAAACTTTTAGCGCTATTATGTTCTCAGTGACGTTAAAGACAAATCCTTCTATTCAGATCTACCAATAATATCTTCTTTATATTTTATTTTTACTTTAGGTTAGGTAAAAGCTTTAAAATAAGCAAATAAAAAAATGGGGTCACCGACCTCGTTTTCGATTTAAAACGTCATCATTTTCGTGGAATTTGGAAATTATGAACTTTAGTCATAGCAGTGTAATATTTTATGAAAAGTCCGTATCCCATAAAAATTGTGTGTTTTGGTAACCTTGTTGTTAGTACAAACTATATTATTAATATTACCTTTTTCCGAGGGGAAATTAATAATGATAAGTTGCTATAATAATTTTCCCGCCCTTTTTATTGTGAAATTATCAATAAAACAATCAAGTTTAATAAAAATTGACCAATGTTTTCTCGATGAGAATTCAACAGAATATGCGTTTTCATATTTAAACAAAATAAAGAAATAAAAGGTAGGGTCGCCGTAATGGATAAAGAGATATTTCTAAAAAATGTTAACAATTTGAATTGGCGGGAATACATTGCGCCAATTCTAAAAGTAACGTCGAAAGACGTTAGGCCAGTTTAGACGATATTCTTACAAGTAATGGACAATTCTGATTCCGTTATTTGCTGTTTTATTGTTTGTTTGTTTTTAACTACACTAAATACACATTAATATATACATGTTGGTACTTAGTTTTCAGTTACAACAGACACATAATTTTATCGAGCCTGCGACTTTTGTCGCAAAAGCGAGACATAGCGATCCTACATTCCGTCGTCGTCGTTCACAAATATTCACTCTGTGGTTAAAGTTTTTGAAATTTAAATAACTTTCTTTAACTATCCTGGATTTCTACCAATCTTGTACAGAAGCTTGTTTGTGATCATAAGATAGTATCCAGGGGCCGTGTCAATGAAAGTATCCTAGGATATGTCCTAAAATACATGTATGTCTTAGGACATTATTTAGGATGGTCTTAGGACGTGTCTGAGACATGTCTTAGGATGTAAAACAAAGCTATCTTAGGACAGTCCTAACTATGATGGTCCTAGGAACGTCCTAACACAATTATTTAATTAAAATAAATATGTAGAGAATTCAATGGCATATATTTTATTGTATTTCAATGTAAAGGAGGAGGATGACTCTTTTAGGAAAACAATTAACGCAAAATGAAAGTCTTAACGTAATACTAATAGATACATATATCTTATACATGTTATATATGATGTACAAATATAAATGATTTGCATACGACAACAAAACTAAATAGTCACAAAACTTTGTTAAATGCGATATTCGTGCTGCAATTCAGGTATATAAACTAGTTTTGTACTTAGGTCCACTCGATTTCATTACAAGTATTGAATCTGGATTAGTTTAATAAGCGTAATGATATGACAAGTTACAAGTATCAAAATATTCCGTAATGTTGCTAGATTGATTGATTGATTGTAGGTTGCCGAACGTCCAGTGGCAAGTATATCATGCATGTTCAGGACGAGAACAAGTTAACAATAAATACAACAGGTAGTTCTTGTAAAAGAGGCCTCCGGGATGATAGTCGGGAAAATTTGGACTGCCACTGGAAAATGAGGGTATATCGGATAGGGGAAGAAATTTTTTCTTGCAACAGGCCACCTACGGACCCTCAAAGAGTTGTTGCAAGGGTTCTTAACGTGCAATGAGCGTGGCACTCTCTTTACACGAGGCATCGGATTTAACGTCCCCATTCTGACCGGATCTGGCTGTGTACTTGATACATCCCGCACAGCTAAACGGACGCTCCACTTTGGCAAGCGTTTTACTGCCGGTCGGAAGAAGACCAAGTGACCATATTTCGATTCCCCAGTCACCCGTGAGAGTTGCTAGAACCTCAGTCTAAGTATACTCATTCAGCTGTGTGACCGTGATTATAATTGGAACCTAGTCCTACCTCTTTTTTCAAATCAACTGCTAAATGATTTGTTTGTTCATATGTATTCCTATTTAATTCTTCGTTCCGCCAAATTTTAAACACAGACACGATTATATATATATAAGAATATGTGGTATGTGAGACAACTCTCCATCCAAATCACAAACATATGTTTTATACAAAATTGCGCATCTGGTACCTAAATTAAAATATATCGTTCTTCCATTCACAAGCGTTCAAAACTCAACAAATCGGACCAGAATGATGAAATGAAAAAAACCTATAGTGTCAGAAGCCCATATGTTAACTTCTATATATGTACTTTATTTTACACGTATGCATTGTTGGGTTACTGAATTGTTCGTGTTTTTGTTAAATCTTTTATTATATATGCTTGTAAAAATGTAAGCGCCGTACACATTCAAAATACGTCAGTGCAATATGCAATATCCATGTATGTACGTATTGTACCTATTACTATAGATACATTGAATTTTGATGACATGATTGATGATTTACGTAGTACTTTCTTATGGCAAGCCAAAGCAGACAAAAAGAGCTATTTACTAATAAAATCATTTTCTAATATTTGAAAATCATTTTCTAATATTAGAAAATCATTTTCTAATATTTGAAAATCATTTTCTAATATTAGAAAATCATTTTCTTATATTAGAAAATCATTTTCTAATATTAAAAATCTTTTCTAATATTAGAAATGCATTTTCTAATATTAGGAAATCTTTATTTTTAATATTAAAAATATGCTTTTTAATATTAGAAAATCATTTTCTAATATTAGAAAATCATTTTCTAATATAAGAAAATCATTTTCTAATATTAGAAATACATTTTCTAATATTAGAAATACATTTTTTATATTAGAAATACATTTTCTAATATTAGAAATACATTTTCTAATATTAGAAAATTATTTTCTAATATTAAAAATACGATACTTTTAATATTAGAAATGATTTCTTAATATTTGAAAATGATTTCCTAATATTAAAAATCATTTTTAATATTAGAAATTCATTTTCTAATATTAGAAACTCATTTTCTAATATTAGAAATACATTTTCTAATATTTGAAATTCATTTTCTAATATTAAAATTCATTTTCTAATATTAAGAAATAGTGTTTTCTTTTTAATATTAGAAAATGATTTTTATATTAGAAAATGTGATTTTCTTATATTAGAAAATGATTTTCTAATATCAAAAATTGATTTTCTAATATAAGAAAATTATTTTCTAATATAAGAAAATCATTTTCTAATATAAGAAAATAGCTCTTTTTGTCCACTTTGGCTTGCCATACTTTCTTAATGATTTGGGGAAATATAAATACAATTAAAAACCTACTATATGTTTAAACATATTTTATTGTCCAAGAACATTGACAATAGGATTAGACACAGGTTTTGCAACTCGGAAATTAGTATTATATTATAATTTGATTGAACTATCTTGTTGTCGAATATCCAGATTCGGTTTTGTTTCTTGACAGTCGTTTTTGTGTGTGTTTTCGTTAGATTGATGTTTAGTTGACTCTCTTTTATTCATATAATTTATTTTGCCTTTTTTGTTTGCTTTTGCTATACTTAATTCACATTTATTTACACATAATTTATTCATATATCCAATTCAGGAACACGTCTATAATCTGGAGACCATTTCATTTTCTTCTCGGCAAATCAACATATCAAAACGATTGTCACTCTCCTTAGGCTCAAAGAGGAATAACTCTCATAAACGTTTTCAGTTCGCGGAAACCACGACGTCATAAACCGCTGACGGCATAATACCGTTGCGCTGGTATGTGCGCATAAACAATAGAGGATTTGTCTTTAATAACGTCTACGGGTTTCGATAAATATAGAATAACCATACATTGTCTCGAAATATAAATTTTATTTGTAAAGGCTTAGAAACAGGTAGAAAACGAGGCTGTGCCGAGCATTTCTATCCTGTTTTGAGCCGAGTACAAATAAAATTTATATTTCGAGACAATGCATGGTTATTCTTTATATACTGAAACTCCTATAACTGTTCCAAATGAAATATTTAGGTAAAACCATCATTTTTAATTTGGAGTGGACGACGTAAAATTTCCGCGAACCTGTAATGTTTATTGACGTCATAAATAAAACTCTAAGGAAACACATTGTCAACGTCAAAAACATGGCGATATGCGGTCAGTGACGGTATACCACAAATGAATATACGGTCAATGCAATTTGGATGCGCAAATAGCACAGCTGCAGTATATGTTCCTATAAAAGATTAAAGCCGTATTCAAAAGACATAAATGCTTTAGTATTTTGGAACAATTACTGGAAATTAAAAAGGAACAGAGTTTAAAGAAGATAATCCTAAATATGTTAGCATTAGTTTGTTCAACGCCGGCTGTTTATATTAGTATAATTGCAAGTTTGATTTGCAACATATGAATTTACTCTTCATTGTTGATTGCTTATAGTCCAGTTACAAATATTTCATGCATATTCAGAACGACAACATAAATAAATACATAAGGTAGATCTATCTCTTCCTACACGAGGACATGACTGCATACTTTTACACAGCCAAGTGGACTCCCAACTTTGGCAAGGATTTAACTGTCGGTTGGAAGAAGACCTAATTAACCATGTTTCTATTCTCCATTCACGCTTGGAGGTAGGACAATAGATGAAAGAGTAAATTAAAAGGAATATACGTCAATAGAAGAACAATAACCAAAATTTGTTATTTAACAAAATTATAAATTTTAATATTATTAATTCGTATATTTTAACTAATTTGATTCGTTCAGGGATAGTCACATGTTAAACTATATTTTCGAAGGTAGACAGAAAACGGCGGATAGCAAAAGCATATCAAGTTGCACGGTTATTTTAGAATATCTAAAACCGATATACTTTGTGACGTACGTCATGATATTGTTAAAAGTTTTATTAAAAATATCTATGATCGATTATTTGAAAAAAATCTTCAAATACATAAGATCTTCAAAACAAACATAAAAATAAATGAAATAACAACTAATATGTTGTTATTGTCTAGGAGACAATATGATATCTATATATTTCCAACAAAATCAAATTTCATACGATTTTCATACAAATATGGTCGGAAATTAAAATAATATAACAATTATAGCCTATGCATGAGGTCAATACAGGATATATCGACCCAAAGAAGTATATCGACCTCGGACTTCGTCCTCATTCAATATACTTCTTTCAGGTCAATATGTATAGATTATTACATGGCATTTTTCATATCAGACCCTTTATCGGCCCTAGGTCATGATATCAGCCCAAGAGCCGCAGGCTCGAGGGCTAATATCATGAACGAGGGCCGATAAAGGGTCTGATATGATAAATGACATGTAATTATCTTTTTATCAGATACTTCAACAGAAGAAATACAGACAAGAACTATTAATTAAAATTTTGTCTTTCCATGACTTTTTAGATAATAATTTACAGACAACCAAATACAAATTTCTTAACTTTAATTGTTTTTATTGATATTACAAGCATTTTATTTATCTTGTCACAATAATTATCATGTTCTTAGCTTGAAATTTGCTTCTCAACCATTGTGTGAAAAGTCTTAAATCACTTGCGGTTTTCCGCACTGTGTTGTCGTCTTCGAACAAATTTCCGGAAATGCACGAAGTTGCATGTGATAAACGTCACGGAAATTAACGGAAAGGCATGTGATAACATTCCGGAAGCAGTCAATAAAGGTTCCTTTATCAGCCCGCTGAGGAAATTCTTAGGAATCTGATCAATAAACCTAGTAATCCTTTCATAGCCTTTTAATATTTTTAAATGTTATTGAACTGTAAAATTTTAGTAATATTTTATACAAGTATATGATAAATCCTTGTATCGACCTCATACAAAGGCTATAATTGTATAATATTGGTGGACATGTAATTGTTACTTGAAGGTCAAACATTAATTAAATGGGCATTTGAAAATATGGACAAGATTGGGCGTTCATAAAAGGAAACGTTTAGACTTGATATGGACACGTTTGGGAGAATGGACACGTTTGTGCGTTCATAAAACTGACACGTTTCGGCGCCCTTTTGCAACTGGACATGTTTTGAATTCAGCGACGTCATATGGACAAGTTTGGGGAATCTGGACACGTTTGGGGGGATGGACACATTTCTGAGAGTTACATATTTATTATCAATAAATGTATTTTATCAAAAAAGAAAATTTGAATACCATAAACTTACCTTGAATTTTGTATGTCTTCACAACTATTTTGTCCAAGAGGTCTATAATAACCAGGATTGCACTTGTCCACACAATTGTAATCTGGAATTGAAATACAATATTTCGTTTTACGCTACAAAATGTAAGAAATTATTTTTTCAGATTTCATTGCAATACATTTTAAAGTAAATCAACACCATTTTAGCTCACCTGGCCAGAGGGCCAAGTGAGCTTTTCTCATCACTTGGCGTCCGTCGTGCGTCGTCGTCGTCCGTCGTCGTAATCGTCGTCGTTAACTTTACAAAATCTTCTCCTCTGAAACGACTGGGTCAAATTTAACCAAACTTGGCCATATTCATCATTGGGATATCTAGTTGGAAAATGTGTCTGATGACCTGGCCAACCAACCAAGATGGCCGCCATGGCTAAAAATAGAACATAGGGGTAAAATGTAGATTTCGGCTTATATCTCTGAAACCAAAGCATTGCGAGCATATCTGACACAAGGTAAAATTGTTCATCAGGTCAAGATCTATCTGCCCTGAATTTTCAGACAAATCAGACAACCCGTTGTTGGGTTGCTGCCCCTGAATTGGTAATTTTAAGAAAATTTTGCAGTTTTTGGTTATTATCTTCAATATTATTATAGATAGAGATAAACTGTAACAGCAATAATGTTCAGCAAAGTAAGATCTACAAATAAATCAACATGACCAAAATGGTCAATTGGCCCTTAAGGAGTTATTGCCCTTTATAGCCAATTTTAACAATTTTTGTAAATTTTGTAATTTTTACAAGAATCTTCTCCTCTGAAACTACTGAGACAAATTTAACCAAACTTGGCCACAATCATCATTAGGGTATCTTGTTTAAAAATGTGTCCGATGACCCCGCCTACCAACCAACATGGCCGACATGGCTAAAAATAGAACATAGGGGTAAAATGCAGATTTTGGCTTATATCTCTGAAACTAAAGCATTTAGAGCAAATCTGACACGAGGTAAAAATGTTCATCAGGTTAAGATCTATCTGCCCTGAAATTTTCAGACAAATCAGACAACCCGTAGTTGGGTTGCTGTCCCTGAATTGGTAATTGTAAGGAAATTTTGTAGTTTTGGTTATTACAAATGTATCTTGAATATTATTATAGATAGAGATAAACTGTAAACAGCAATAATGTTCAGCAAAGTAAGATCTACAAATAAGTCAACACGTTTTAACTCCTTAACTCGAGTTTTGTCGAAGACTTGTCGCGATTGCATGATAAACACGAACTGTAAAAGAGATGCCGTTGGTAAAGATTTATATGACAACTACGTGACATACACACCGGAGTCGAGTTCTTGTAAATCACTTTGACATGGATGATATTTACAGAAACAATCATCATCGCCGGCTGGTGAACAACATTTGTCAGGCCCAGTCATTACATATCCATTTTGTAATCACAGCTACACGTAGCATCTTCTGTAATACTACCAACAGAACATGGAACTTGTCCGATCCCAGTACACGATGACTTCTCAACTTCACATTCCGTTATTTCATAAGATTTGACGGGCCATGGTTGGTATCTTAAATGTGGACATGGATCATAGTATATTCTTTCTGAAAATGATGTGTACCGTGGGTAATAACCTGAAATAAAAAAAGACAACTAAATGCGAAACGCAAATTTCCAAATATATTGTCTAATATACATATATATATCCCTGAAGAACAGTTTTTGAAGGGGAAGGCAACCTCTACTCATTTCGAAAATCCATCTTTTATGAATTATTCCTCCTTTTTCACTTTTCTATGACGCCAAGTAGTATCTTTTCCTTTATTTGTTTTCAAATTATTGTCCCAACATTACTTTTGCGCCATAGCTTTTAAATTTACTCCCAACATATTATATCATTTATTAGAAAAATATGCGAACGACGTTTCTATTGGTTATTAGTTTTAGCAGCTCTTCAATCTATGTATTAGTTTTTCGCCTTTCACCGAAGAGACATGAGTTGTCGAAATGTGCATCTGGTGCAGTAAAATTGGTGCCGTTTATATAATTGTTAACTTTCATGACGTTTTTATATTGTCAACTGGTACAATCTAACAAACTGTAGATATTGTGAACAGTCACAAGTCACCATTGTAAACTGTTACACGTTGTTAAAATGCTGTAAAGGATTGAAAATATGTATATTGTTACTAGCAGTATAAGCCTGCACGTTACATTTACGACGTTTCTTAGTAATTATTCAATGTTAATCTAATAACGATTCTATTGTGAACAGTCAGTTACACGTCATCATAAAGAATCATTCAAATACTCCCAAGAACGGACGATATTTCTTATTGGTTCGTTTACGTTAAAGCAGAGCGTAACAGTTTGTACGAGAACCTTACATCAACGGGTAACAGTTTGTTTCCGTACTCCAAAAAAGCGCGGCTACCACTTCAAAAGTAACTACTGCACGTTTGAAATTGTTCGTGTTCAAAATTTGAATAAACCATATCACTTAAATTTCCTAATGAACTCGTCTATACCAGTTATTCATATAATCAGATATTTTACTGCGATTTCTATGGTATATGATTTACGAAATCATATGAAAAAATTTAAAAATACAGATGATGCAGATAATTTAATAGTCAGAAATTAGTTTGACAAGCTTTCGCAAGGTAAACGTTCTTAAGAGATCACATACCTGGTGGTAGTTGAATAAATTCATTGCACGTTTCGACAAACTTGTCTTCATCGTCTATCAAACAGTGATATACTTCAGGTGGTTTACACTTTTGTTGTGAAACAAACTTGCTTCGTTCTGCTCGTGTTGGACATCGTTTGACACGAGCAATGGTCCCAGTAGCTAATGTCGATGTTATCACCTACAGAGGTTAAAGATATCGGTATACATATATGACATTACCTTATACACAGCTTCTCATTAAAACAAATCAATCTATTTGTTAATTCGTTGGAACATGACAAGGCCAAAGCGAGATATGTAATTATCCGTGTTGGCAGAGTGGGTAATATTGTGTCAGTTCTGGACATAAATTACATTAGCATTTATCAGTTGACTTTGAGTCTCTCATTTTCATTTTCATCTGCTTTGTTATTTAAAGCATAAACCGTAAAAAGGAAACTGCATGGCCTAACTTATTTTTTGGGGCACTATTGGAAATAGCAAAATTGAATATAAGATATAGTCTAATGAAAGCATAACAAATAAATAGTTATTGTTTATGCTCCCTTGTTCATTACGATTTCATCTTTCATAAATGTTCATGTTGTCATCTTATTAATATGCCTATTACATTATTTCTCATTTTATTCTCATCTTCGTGGTAGATGGACTCGTATTGGATACCTAAGCTTCACAAATTCCGTACACACAACGGTACATTGCTAGTTCATTTGCATGTTCTACAAAGGAATTATCCATTAGATTGACAAAAATCTGTCTGCAGTGAAAAAGGTCATCAAAATACTATGAAACTGTTCACTCGCGTAGTGGTATTAACCATATATGGATTCTAAAAAACTCTAAACTTCTGAATAATCGTAAATCTCTAATCGATCTTTCTCCAAAATTAATTCTATCAAAACCTTTGAATTTTCAACCCTTTAATACCACCACTCCCATGTGAAATTGAAAAATCGTCTAAAAGAAATAATGCTTTTCAATATAAAATTGTAGCATGCGCTATACATTTATAGCTTTGGGTTATCATACGGCATATTTTATTAACAGTGAACAAAAGATAAAACATGCCACACCGAGGAACAAGTGATCAGTATGCTGGAGTTTCTTATTGGCAACATATTTGTTGAAATTTGAGGTAGTCTTTTACAACAACTTGTCGGCATTCCTATGGGAACGAACTGTGCGCCTCTACTTGAAAACCTCTTCTTATTTTCATACGAATCGGAGCTCCTTCAGGCACTTGTAAAAACAAGAAGATCAAAGAAGCCAGATTTAATTGGACATTCAGATATATTGATGATGTTCTTTCCATTAACAATCCAAACTTTTCTGATCAGGTTCCACTAATATATTCTCCAGAACTAGAAATTAAAGAAACAACAGACACAGCTTCCTCCGCCTCATTTTTAGATTTATACTTCCAATTTGACATAAGCGGTCATCTCAGTACCAGAACCTATGACAAACGAGACGATTTTAATTTTGAAATTATAAATTTCCCTTAGCAGCAATATATTAACTTCACCTGCATATGGAATATACGTTTCCCAACTCATTCAGTATTCAAGAGCTTGCAGCTGCTACTCTGACTTTATAAAACGTCAACAATGTCTAAGCAGAAAGTTGATGAACCCAGGGTTGGGTCAAAAGTTCATCGGAAGATACCAATATCTTGTTGATAAATATTTCGTATCAACTTCACAAATAATACATTATGGTCTTGAAGTATAGGTTCTAGCTACTGACGTTGTCTACCACCTTAATGACGTGTTATAATGTTCTTTTATTTGTCTTTGTATATTTTATCCTTTACTGTTTAAGTAATTTTTTGTAATATCCTTTTGGCGTGGCACGGTATTTATGTTGTTGTGCTATGGTCATTTTTGTATTCTTGTCTTTCATTTTTGCTTATGTGCCTTGTCTATATGCCATTTTGTTGGGGTTTCTTTGTTGACATAGTTGGGTTTTTTTTTAGTGATTAAGATAATAGCACAATGTTGACTGCTGTGCCCCAATGTTTGGCATTTTAAATATTAAGTCTTTGTTTTGCTCACACGTTGTCAATATAATGGAATTCTATGCGACTGTCATACAAATGAGAGGTTTAGCTAGCTATAAAACAAGGTTTTATCCACTGTTATCTACATAAGTAAATGCCTGTAACAAGTCAGGAATATGACAATTGTTTTCCTCTTCGTATGATTCGTATGATTTGATTTTGCCATTTGATAAGGGACTTTCCGTTTTGAATTTCCTTAGAGTTCGGTACTTTTGTAATTTTACTTTTCTCTATCTATTATGCTCAAAACACATAATCAATAACAGCTTTTTAGATTCTTTGCAACCGTACTTTGTCTGTAATACAATATATGGCATCGTAAATACAAGCTTACCAGAGAAATAATACAACATTGAAAGAGACACGTCTTTAGCATCTTTAACTTATAAATCGCAACAGGATACATAACACCCTATAATTAGACATGTAAAACCATTATTAGCAACTCATAGTTCAATTACCTTGAAATTTTCTATAAAAGGATCATAGACAGACTTTTGTCTTTGGTATTTTGAAGGGGTAAATGTATATAAATGTAGCAAAACTCCGACACATAAAAGTATCTGGTCTATATACCAGCTTTGATAAGTGTTTGGTACTAATATAAATTTCCACTTCGTACTATGAACACCAAAATTATTTATTTTGTAAAATATTTCCTTTCTCTATTGTAACTGTACACGTATACCTAACAACAAAATTATTTCATTTACCTGTGTTTTAAGTTATTGCAAATGGCTGATATTTTTGTTCGAGCATATTGTTTTTCTTAAATTGTTTAACATTTCATACCGATATAACATGTTACTTTTATTATTCTTCCTTAGTTTATTTATTTTATATTTACATTGTATTATAGGTCAAATTTATTTGTTCAGTGTATGTTCAATGGTGTTAATATGTCCTTTGATTGAGTTAAGCTATTTCAGTTGATATTTTATAGTGTGTCTTTCTATGTTGTGATGTTACACTATTGTTTCAGAAAAAGGGTGAAGGTTTGGTACCATTAAAACGTTTAAACCCGCTGCATTTGTTTGCACCTGTCCTAAGTCAGGAATCTGATGTTCAGTAGTTGTCGTTTGTTGATGTGGTTCATAAGTGTTTCTCGTTTCTCGTTTTTATATAGATTAGACCGTTGGTTTTCCCGTTTGAATGGTTTTACACTAGTAATTTTTAGGGCCCTTTATAGCTTACTGTTCGGTGTGAGCCAAGGCTCCGTGTTGAAGACCGTACTTTGACCTATAATGGTTTACTTTTATAAATTTTGACTTGGATGGAGAGTTGTCTCATTGGCACTCATACCACATCTTCTTATATCTATGTAAATGCATAACACAGACCACTGTCATACAAGTGAGAGGTTTAGCTAGCTATAAAACCAGGTTTAATCCACCATTTTCTACATAAGAAAATGCCTGTACCAAGTCAGGAATATGACAGTTGTTATCCATTCGTTTGATGTGTTTGAGCTTTTGATTTTGCCTTTTGCTTAGGGACTTTCCATTTAGAATTTTCCTCAGAGTTCGGTATTTTTGTTATTTTACTTTTGCATATCATATCAACCAAAAACATTATCCAACCCAATATAGGCAAATCAAATCAGTAAGTCATGGTAAATAAAATAAAAATAACAATGACATTTTTTTGAAAATGTACAGACACAAAAGTGTTTGTGTGTGTAAATGTATTTAAGACACACAAATATGCATTCATAAAACGTGAAATTACAATAGACACATTGCTGCATTGAAATTATAGTTACGTAATGTAAACACAAAGGATAAAGTGTAGTTAATGAGTTTGAACAGAACAAAAAAATGGTACATTTATTCTTGAGTAAAATGTAGTTTGCATCATGCTATTTCTGGTTTAATAATTAAGATATAGTAGATTAATTTGAATTCATTAAAAATGTCATTGATTGTGTATCATGGCAAAAGCTTTGCAACGAGGTATCGATGTCTAGTGAAAGTCGTATAAATGTTACAAAGCTTTGCAACGAAGTATCGATGTCTGGTAAAAGTCGTATAAATGTTACAAAGTTTTATTTCAAACTCAATAAATAAAAGAATATATCTTCTTTACTTGCATTACTTATGATTTCAAAATTTTTCTTTATGTTTGCTTCTATGTTGCTTCCGTTCGTTGGACTTGTTTGTCTATGTCTTGTTACCATCTGTAGAAGACGACCTACAAAAATAAACAAGTGCAATTATCATAATTACATGTGTGTTCACTCCTACAAGCGTAGAAAGCAATTATGCTTATTTGAAGAACACTCAAGTGATGCTTGTAACTCCCTCAGGCAAAGTTGGCCTTAGAAAGATTTGGCTATTATTTTAGGTCATTTTTTATTATATAGCTCTTCAACTGTTTCGGTTTTATACATCCTTGGCTTTTAAATATTCGGCTTTGAGCGTTCCTGGTGAAGGTAAATCCAGAAAAGCGCTTCGGATGCATTAAATTTATAACGTGTTGTTTTCATTTATTATTTTGTACCTTCTGTATATTGCAGGTTTCTTGCAACTGAACGTTTACGTCCTAGTAGGTCGGCGTTTTTTCGAGACAAGTTTTGCTACCCTAGTGACTAATAACGAGTTGCGTCTTTGGTATTATATGTTGCTGAAAACGAGGTTGCTTTTAATTAAGTTTTTATGAATTCATTAAAATTATGTGACTTTTTGGCGTAATTGTGAAATAGTCACCATGATGCACGATACAACTAGCAAAATATTTGATTGAAGATAAAAGTTTTTTTTAAAGAAACGTGGTGGCTAATTTATATCTAACGTTAGAATGCTTCGGTGTTGGTTTTTTTTCATATATAATTCTAATCTGGGGCTAAGTGATATTGTAAGAAGTAACAAGATTTAATAATAGTGCATTTTGAAATCTATATTTTGTAGCAATACTTCACTGTCATTACCACTACCCTCTCCCCCCACATTTGCGTTAAAATATGTCTATGCTATAATGGGTTTCTGATCTGGTAAACATAAACCAATTTGAAATTTGAATCTTATACAGGCTCTTTCTACAATTCAAGTGATTTATGTAGCTTACTTGGACAGATTTAAAAACAACGATGTTTAAACAATAGTCTTTAAATGTATATGTAAATGGCTCTGCCATTTCACAAAGCGCATCTACAAACCCATGCACAATGTGTATTTGTCTTCTTACACACACGTACAACAATGAATGTCTTACGAAATGTTTCGTGAAATAGTATTTAAAAAGTTTTTGTAAGCTAATGCTTATCTACATTTTTTGCGTGCGTTCCAAATGGATTTACCCGTTGTAGACTGTCTGTTTATGTAATTTTGCTTTGATACATATATTCTTACGTGACTGTTAATTAACGATGTGTCCTCTTAAACAACATACTAGTAACCAGTGTTTGTTATGAAATTACATAACCATTTAAGACCGACCTAGTTTTGACTAATATCTGTTTGTCAATATTTTCAACAATATAGAAAACGATCCTTTTTTGTACTTTCGACTTCCACTTCCACTTACTGGCTTATAATATAGTAATCTAGATTTCCTCCAGCAGTTGTGCCTCCGAACTGCAAGATGTATAAGTACGTAGCCAAGTCAGGTTAGAATTGGCGCGTTTTAATCCGATGACTCGTGTTGGCAGATAAATGTCAGTTCTGTGCATAAATGACGTTAGCAATTAATCAGCGGACTTTGGGACTCTAATTTTTTTTTTCATCTACTGCGTTGACTTGAAGCATAAATCAAGAAAGGAAACTACATGGCCTAACTTAGTTTTCACTTTTTCCTACGGCGGGGCATAAAATTATATATCCAAGAAAAACGCTGGCTGACAGGTTTTTGTTTTCGGACGTTTTGTCACGAGGTATTACCAGCCCAGTAGGCATTAGATATCATTCATGCAGTCATGTTCTGTACATTTACCGTTTATTAAATGTTTTACTACCCCAGGTACAAATCTATGGAATACTTGGTTTTAATTTCTCTTCAACTTGATTTTATCATTCCAACTGTTCAGATGCGGGTTCCACCAACGAGTTTTATGTTTGTCCTAAATCATTTCGATTGTCTCTGTTAAATTTCCTTCAGACTTTTATAGACTCGGTGCGATTAAGAGTTTGACACATTTTGTATAGACACCTGGTGTTTTTTTAAGAATGTATTGTATGGTGTCCTTTCGATACCGTTTGGTTAGTTTTGTAGTTGGGTCACTGTATCATTGTCGTATACCCCCACACCTCCTTTTATTCATCATAAGATATTATCTGGTTCAAAATAAAAACAACAGATGTATAGTTTGCTAGAAAAAATATAAAACAAGAATGATTTTGTGACTAGATAGACGTCATTAACCATTGAACTAATGATGCTGCTCACGATGTCTGTGCACTGGGATCATCGACATACAGAGAAATGATTTTAAGTGAAACAAAAGCAACGCTTTCTGTTTTTGTAATTAATCTTACCGAATGCCAGTTTAAAACAGCTATGGTTATATAGATTCTAGTATTGAGAGTTAATCTATGTTAGGTAACACGCGAAAAGTAAAAATCTCGTGTACAGTTTGCTAATTACGTCCACAAAATTGGTTCAAGATGTTTCTTTTCTTCTTAGTCAATTGGTAACTGGTGTTACTTCGTCTTTTACAAGCGCATTGGAAAACCAGGGACCGCGCTGTGCGTCGCCAATGTCGCAATTTGCGATTTTTATTTCATCTGGCGACAAAATACGGCTGCTGGCGATATTTCTGGCGCCAACATTTTCCTATGTAAAATTTTCATTTCTTGACAATATCGATCTTCATTTTAATTGGTAAAAGTTAAAAAAATAAGTTGTAAAATTTTTACCTGGCGACAAGTTTATGACTTTGTTTACGACCCCAAGCTAATCAACAGTTACAACAGGTGCCATAATCTGTTGTTACAGGTAATCCATTTATCGGATGGGTCATTAATGATCATCAACATTAATTAATTCAAATAGAATTGGTCAGTCGGCATTTTGTCTTTGAAGAAATGGTCATACCGTACGACTCCACAATTTGCAATGTTTACCGTAGTTGTATGAAGAAAGCGTAACTGACAGGAAATCGAAAACCATAATCAACTTGTTAAAAAACATCGTTTTACTTATTTCCGTTGAAAAATAGCAAATTCAGACGAAATTTGTCTTTGACTGCCCTCAATTATGATACGAAAATAACAAAACCGACCGCCATTGTTCACCTTGTGACTTGTTCTACGTACTATTTATAATCCTCCAAAGAAGGAGCACACCCGAATAAAGAAAGATAACTCAATTTTACTTTTCTAATCATTGAGATACCTACTTTAGACATGTCTAAGATATTTCTACATAGTTCTTGCTTTAGAATTTACATGTTTAGGTCATTTGAGTTATGGGAAGAGTTAAAGAGGGTCTTAGTAGCAGTATGGGTAGGATGCCTTTTGTCATCTTTTTCTGTATTCTTTTTTTAATACAAATTTTCACTATTCTGTAAATTTAAACACCTCTTATTTTATTTTCTTCATTCAATTACCCATTTTTTCTATACTTTATAATTTAATTAAAAGACATTTTCTCTATTTTGTAGAATATAGACCATAAGCTAATTTATATTCTTCTACATATCAAATACTGACATAAGAAAATAAACATGATAAAATACACATGTTGTTTTGTTGTATGTATATAAACCCTATGCAATAACTTACTTAGTATTACGTGTTAAATTATGTAAAGTGCAGGCTGAGTGCATAAGAAATTTAAATTGAACATTGTTTAAATTTTGGTAGACTAAATAAAGACTCTAGCTGGTTCTAAAGTTTTCAAAACTGGCGACAAAATATAGGAGTTGGCGATTTTCTGGCTCCAACTTTTGGGAGCCAGAGCAGCCCTGGAAAACCCTGACAATATTTATGTGAAACGAATATATATATTAATGTGGATCTAAACCATGACAAATCGATAAAAACACGAAAATTTCCAGACCATCATGTCGATATTTTGCTTATCTAGCGGTTATATCTTAATAACAACAATTTTAAAAATAGATTGTCTGGTGTGCAATATATAGATTCAAACATCTCATTAAGACATTTGCTTTTTATTTGCCTATTTGAAAAAAAAAAAAAAAAACTGAGGCAGTCGTTCTGGCTGGAAGTTACCTAACCAAACCACGACCCATTGTACCAAATCATGACAAAATCACTGAACTAACCAAACGTTACTACCTGTGACTTTGTTATAAAAGTAGATAACTTGCGCAGTGAGATTGCAGAAATTCTAACGAGAAGGGTCATGTTCAATAAGGTCGCTGCATAAGGAAAAACTGTCGGCGAATTAGAGTACGGGAAGACAATAATTCAATAGCAGTAAATTTCCTGTAAATATAAAAATAAGAAGATGTGGTACCTGGAAACGATTGCCAATGAGACAACTCTCCACAAGAGACTAAATGACACAGAAATTAGAAACTATAGGTCACCATACGACCTTAAACAATGAGTAAAATCCATACCGTATAGTCAGCTATAAAAGGCCCTGAATTAACAAAGGTAAATCAATTCAAACGAAAAACCAACGGCCTGATTTATGTACAAAATAACGAACGAAAATTGATTTCAGCAATAGTTTTGTAAACTACAACAATGCACAATGCAAAGAACTTAATGACAATAATTCAGCCAACGATAAACAAAGATTAGTTAAGCACAGAAAATATAGAGTCCTATCAAAGGATTAAAACCTATAATATTAGTTTGATGATCGTATAGCATATGAGAATTTAAGAACTTAATGACAATAATTCAGCCTAAGATAAGCAAAGATTAGTGAAACACAGACAATATAGAGTTCTACCAAAGGATTAAAGAGGCACCAGCTGTCAAATTCATGATCACCGATTTGACTCAAATTCTCATATTAGACATGTTAGATATATAACATACTTAACCGTATATCCAAATTAAAATAAGTCTGAAATAAACAATTAACCATGCATGGACTCGATAATATATAGCAGCATTTCGTGTGTATTTTAGTCTAGACACCATCTAATTAACCATCGAGATGACCTTCGAAGACTGCCGACGGTCACACAACCCGACATAAACATAAACATAAATGTAAATAGATAGCGGCCATGTGCAATTGAACTTTAAATTTTCTATGTCTGTTTGATTTCATGTTATATGTTAAAAAAAAAGTTAATCATCGTTTTTACTTGTATAAGAATAATTTTTGTGGATCGAATCAGTCAACGAAATGGTTCACCTTTGTTTCACTTTCAATGTTGACATTCTTTTCCTTTTAATGGCTGAACACGACTAAAACATGCGTAACCAATCTCTAGCTAATGGGTTAAATTGAAGGTCACATGAATACGGATTCAATCAGGTCGAATTATTGTCGAATTATTCACTTGCAAGTGAATAATTCATCAGCGATGTTTCTTAGCTTATTTTGACAAAATTGAACTAAGCTGGCTGCTCAAAGAGAATTATTATTTCACTATTTCATTTTCATTAATGATTGATAAAAAAAAAATCATATTTAATTTTTTTTTTCATTTCTCGTAGCTAATGCCCCTTTAAACCTATAATATTAGTTTGATGATCTTATACATATGCGAATTAACTTTATGATATTTTCGAACACTATATATAGACATGAGTGTTTATCTGTTTCAGTGTTAAATAATGTCAACTTTTGTTTTCAAACATAAAAAAAGGTCATATGTAAAAGGTGATGATTATAATAATATAGTAGTATGAGGCGTAAATACGCATTAATTTTCATTAATTCACTTGTAGCCTAGAGGTTATATGGATTATATGCAATAAACATGTCAGAGGTTGGATGGGACAATAATGGAAAATTATAGCAATATTCCTTATGATCGAGAAGGCTCACAGGGGATCGATTGAGAGGCTAAATCTTCCAACCAACTGCTGAACTCTACATATATTTTCTATTGCAGTCAAAATTATTTTCCCATTATGTTAATTCATCCTACTTTCCCTTTCATGTCTACTGCATGTTTATACCTGTAACCTTTATGTGCTTGGGTGTGAAACACCAACAAACACATTATTTTGTGCTATTGTCGAGACATTTTTATTGAGGTTACAATAATGATTGCTATCAAGAACATTTGAAAACAATACAGGGATGAATTAGTTCTATATTTATTTCTAAACATTCCTTCGCGTTTTAGTCATTAACATTGACCTTTGAAAAATCCACGAATAATTTTGCTTGTTGGTGGCTTATTACTAGGAATACAGGAAACATTCTATGGAAATGAACAATACAATGCATAAATACATACCTCAGGTCACAGCAAAGACATATCAACATGACATGATATAAATAGACTAACCCAAGGGGAGTAATCAACATTCTTAAGAAATGTATCTATATAGTGTTTGACCTATTTTCTGAAAACAAGCGAAAGTATCAATTTCCTTTCTTCGTTTTCTATAACTATAATTATATATTATATATTATTATTTTTATAGGCAATTTTTCTTAACAATATGTTTTACTTTGATTTAGAATATGAAATAACATGAAAAAGTAAACAAAACTATTTTAAGGGTACAAATCGTTGCATAGTTCATTGTTTGGTTGTATGAATGAAGTCGCGCGTGCATTTCATTTATAAATTGACACGGAAGCGTGAATTTCGTGCATTGTTATCATGGTTATGTGACGTCAATGATCAATATTTTCGAGTAGCACATCCTGTAACGTATAATCTAATTAAAATATCGATAAATCGTAACTTGATGAGTATATAATAACGAAATAAGAGATATAGTAGATTGTGTAACGTACAACTTAAATTGGTGATAAATATTAGATTCTAAAACTGCATCGAGTGTGATACAATATGTATCCATTCGAGACAGTTAAATTATCAAATTTAAAACGCGAGGCTCGCCGAGCGTTTTAAATATTTAAAATTTAACTGTCGACAGTGGATAAATATCGTATTGCTCGAGATTTGGTGGTGGAATCTGTTTCTCTAATGATTTTTAGACGATATGCCGACAATCTTAATCCTTCTTTTCGAACCACCTGCAAAGAGATGTGTTCTTTCTATATGACGTCATTAGTCATTGTCGCTTTTTTTCATGACGTCACAATAGGAATTTTAGAGTAAAGCAATTAAGAAAATTTGACGTCATAATCGAATTTTGACCAATGAAGAACTGAGATCAAACGAACCACACGTTGATTAAATAAATACAGTGTCTAATCAACAAGTCAGGAAAAGGATGAATCGAGTAAGAATTGGAGAAATTTATTTATCAGTTTTGTTTGTTTGTTCATTCTCTGATATATTTATTCAGGCCTCAGTTATATCATAATTATAGTTTCATAAATATTTTGTGATTTATTTGGAGATTTAGCTAATCTTTTTTTCTACTTATCCTTCCATAGCACATGAGACCCCACCCCCCACCCTCGGTTTTTGAGGGGGTTCGTTTTGCTCAGTCTTTTGATCGTTTTTCGTGTTTTGCCATGGCATTGTCAGTTTCTTTTCGACATATGAGTTTGGATATCCCTTTTGTATCTTTCGCCTCTCTTTTAGTCGTGCTTTAACATCTCTGTCCCAGGTAAGAGGAGGGTTGAGCACTATGTGTCTGTCTTAATTCATCTGTGGTACCGTTGGTCGATGTCATGTTTGCTTTTCGTTTGTTGTCATATATCGTTTACTCGTTTGAGTGGTTTTATCATCGGAAACGAAGTTAAAAATGTAATAATAAAGTTGAAGAAACAGCTAGAAAACATACAATTGTGTTTATTGAAGTTATGCATTTTCAACATAAAAGCGTTAAAAGATTTTGGATCCAGATGATTGGTAATATAGTCATACATAGATCCAATTCCTTAAAAGTTGAAATGAATCTTAAAAGATATCATGGTCTATCTTTGTCTTCCTTATTCTGACGCATTATAACAAATCTATAGGAAAAACAAGTGATTTACGAAAAAGGATGATTTGAATTTCAGCTGTGACGAACCTTTAGGACAACAACATAGGATATGCCTGACTTTAGATACGTACATAAGCATGTGGCTGTGTAACAGCATTTTTAGTTCTCAACCGTTTTCTCTCTAAACAGCGAAAGTTTCCTAAAAACATGAACTTTAATGCTAAAAACAAGTCAGAAATACACTTTAACATTGGTCTAAAAATTTGCAGTCAACTATTTTTGAATTTAACATGTCAGCTTATACAGTTTATAAAACGGAAAAAAATAATTGGTAACAAAAGCCCTCTGATGAGATTTACATAAATTTAGTTACTTCGCGTAATGTAGAGGCTGCGGATTCAATAGTGAACAAAATAACGGAAAAATGTTTCTTGACTACTTTCCATCTTTGTGTCTGATTTGGATCCTTCTCAATCTCAAATAAAGCATCAACAAGTCCCGGAAAACTACTTCCAGCATAGCTATTGACACTGCTCTCAGCGAACAGAATATGTCTAGAAATGAAAAATAAGTTATAAAGGTTCATTATATTGTAACTTTTCCTTAATAACCTAGTCATTTAATTTAATTTGTGCACAATTTAAAAACTAATATTTTTAAAATTGTCGTAAATACATCGTTAATATAGCGCATTGTACATCAATAGTCAGTGTAAGTACTTATGATATTGGTCTTATCAGAAACAAAAAGTAGCTTCATAGATAAATTCTTTTATATGGTATCATTATCGCAGAGAATTAGCAACTATGTCGCTAGGGCTGAAAACTGTAAGTTGCACTCTATTATGAAAAGCTTTTTGGTAATAAAATCAAAATTGAAAGAAGCGAGAGAAAAACGACATTGAATTTCATAATCTTTCGTGCCTAAGCGGATTGATTGAAAATACCGGTAGTGAACTGAATTAAAAGAATTTCTAACAAGTAGGTTTACTCATACACTAAACCTTTGCATGTTTATCTCGTTACCTTGGAATCCGTGATATACAGACCGATCCTCCACAATATTTGACACAGAAAAGAATGAATGTAAATGTGTTAAAATACGTAAGAGTGTAAAAAGGAATTATTTATTTGTTAACTGATTTCAGCAATTTTGATCATTCTTTTATATGGGGTTATATTTTTTTTAAGTCCCCTACCCCGAGTACCGGGACATATTGTGTAAAACAGGTCCGCCAATTCAAAATTTTACTGTTGTCAATGTAGACTGCTTGCCGTTATTCCAGAGTTGAGCAATTTTTAGTTTTATAAGTGCATGTACAATGCTATGCTCGCACATGGTTTGGATTTGCATCTCTTCCTGATACATCTTGTTTTCCGTTACTTAATTATTTCATTTTAATTCTTATTATACCTATTTCTTAACAATTAATGTTTTCAACAAATTTTGGAATTATGCTTTTCTACTCGGTTTTGTGTTCTACTGATCAATAAATAAGCATGTTGCTTGGGCCGTCACAAACTTAGATTAACCCTACTGATGATACCCTTGTAGGGAGCTTTTCTACAGCGCTCAACCAGATTTGTAGGACAATAAAGCGATGATTTCAAATGATGTGATATGAAACTAATTCGTCATGACGGAACATCATTCATAGCGAAGTTGTCTACCACGTCATTGTTAAAATATTCAATAACGAGTGTTTCCGCGCACCTAAGACTTATGACTTCAGTTCATTCAACTGATAAAACCAATAATTGGATAATATTGTGTGAATATATTCATAAAATACTTTTATTTCATTAAATCTTCTGTTTGTATGGTTTCACCCTCAAAATTTTGTGTAATATGTGTCCACAATTAGGAAAACCCCTGTTCTGAGAGTTCCTCCAATGTCCTTCGATTTCGCGCATGCCTTCCAAAAATAGCTTATTTTGATTAAAGGAAAGATTTTATACTACGAAATATAGCTGAATTTGAACTAAGCACACCGCCAAGGATGCAGAGCAAAAATTATTTCAATCTGATATCAATTTGACTTAAATAAAACAAATTTTATCTAATGAAGTATTTTTTTTAATGGAAATTGGCCAAATATTGTGAATCATTGGATTGCAGTTTTAATTAACTCTTGAACTTATCAATTTTATTCTTTTTTATCCCATCGGAATGATAAAACAATAACAAGAACGATTTTATGTGTGTTACTGTGTTGATATGACTAAATCAGCTAATGCGCGGTATCACCGGCCGCGCGGACACCGGGGACTCCACTGTACAAGAGCTGAAAACATGCTTCTTGTTCACTAAGTTACAACAGTGCAAACGTTTGAAAACTTCTATATATATATTCTATCAATTTTGCAAATTTTCGATATTTTGTGTTGACTTCTGTTTTTAGTCATGCCTGCGTTGAATTAATTCTTTACTTGTTTACAACAGAGGCAATTTAGAGCATTCTATCTGCTTCAACGCCTAGGGATCAGTAAAGGTTGTTCGGTAATCTGTTGATGTCTTCTAGTCTGACCCTCACCTTGCAAACGGTCTCCCCGGCAACCCTTGTGGATCAAGGAACGCTTTCTCGAGTAGTGTCATCTGATCGTTGATCATTCTGATTTCATATGGACTGAAATGAAAAATCTTTCTTCTGAAACTGTCCACAAGCTTAATAACGAACATAAAAGACTTCAATCGCAATGATAATCGTATTTAAAATACAGTAAAGCAATGACATCGCCTTAATAAATATCTTGTCTTTGTTTTGTACAAGTATGCATATTGTCTGGGTTTAGCTAACCAAATGGTTCTGTTACTTCTCAATGATAATGTGAAGTAATTAGTGTGTTGAACATACAATGAACGACAAATTCGACATGTCATATGTGAATAAGACTACAAAGCAAAGTTTTAGACGACTAACAATAAAAAAAAAAATCCGCACACGGTGCAATCTATTGCTTGTGTAAACCTAACCAACACTTGATTATTCAAGTATGATATGTTGTGTTTATTATAAATTTACATACTTTTGCATGTCTAGATTGTCAACAAATTTCTGAAAGGATGTTGTTGACTTCGTGAATGAATCTGCAACATTATGTAGTTCGGCTGAAAATATAATACAAATGAATGAACAAAACTAGAAAAACTGTTTTCCTCCATATCAATGTGTATTTAAAATGCCAGCCAGCTGAATACCTGTCCTACTAGTAGAATTTAGAGCCAAAAAAAAAAAAAAAAAAAAAATCAAAAAAACTTGACATACCAAATTTGTAAGATAATGTTCACAATTGTATTTGACCTTTCCCACTTAAGCGAAATATTGTTTTCCCTAGTACACGCGGGCGTCAACAGACCGGTTCTTAAAAGCAGAACACGAATTATTACACGAGAACTCGGACTTCAAACTTAGTAGTTAATAATAAGAAAAAAAGACAAATGACCTATGATAGGAAGACTACAAATACATATGTACATAATATTTACTTAGGTATAATTAGGCAGTTCCTGCGTTTCATGTTTCACAGACGAAGTTTTTTTTTCGTCAAACATGATTAAAAAGCTTGTTACTTATCATGATAGCTTAGGC
>CM029599.1:80905122-81136520 GCA_017311375.1 Mytilus coruscus | reverse complement strand
ATTTTTTATTTGTAACGTCATTTAATGTTATATTACATGTAATTCAATACCTTGTGGTCAAACATTTTGATATTGTCTAATACATGTATAGTCTTAGATGCATGATTTTTTTATTAGTTGTTATTGGCTCTGAACTAGCTGTCAGTAACTGCGAGTACTCTCAGATCTGGAATTAGTGTCGTTTTGTTGTGGGGATGTATAAGTACCCTGACACGTCCACTCTGTGTTTTTGTTAGATGTATTTCTGCTCTGTATTGATCTGACGAGTTAAGCCCTTTTCAACTGATTTTTATAGTTTGTTCTTATGTTGTACTGTTACACCACTGTCCCAGGTTAGGGGAGGGTTGGCGCGCCTTCAAACTAGTTTAACCTCGCCACATTCTTTTGTACATAAATCAGGCCGTTAGTTTTCTCGTTTGAATTGTTTTACATTTGTCATTTCGGGGCCTTTATAGCTGACTATGCGGTATGGGTTTTACTCAATGTTGAAGGCCGTACGGTAACCTATAGGCGATCATACCACATCTTCTTATTTTTATAGTAATATTGTTGAAATACATTACACATTCTAATGTTGTTCGTTGATAACAATTGTCCATATTCATGTTCCAGTAGTGTTACTAGTTGCTGAAGTTTAAGTGAAAAGTCAGTTACAACAAATGGAACAAGTAAATCTTCTGACAGACGTCTTGTTACTTCAGCAATGACTTGTGCTACTACTCTATGATACTATTAAAAATAAACGTAGATGGGTTACTGGAAGTTCTGCTATTTTTACTCATTTAAGGATATTAAAATTAGAAAACAATGAATCTAAAATATTTGTGACTGTCTTGTGGAATGTTTATAATTAAATCCTTTATTTGATTATACGAGGATTACCAATAACACAATGGCTAGGATATCGATGGTCACCAACAGTCCAAGGCTTAGAAAATTAGTCCAGATAAGACTAATAGTAGTTATACTTTACGTTGATGTTCCATTATACATTATGTTTTGGTCAATCTTTTTATGTTCTTATTACTAAGGTTCCAACTCCCTCAGGCAAAGTTAACCGAAGATGAATTTGGCTATTTTATTTTAGGCAATAGTGATATTGACTTGAACGATTCTTTGTATTTATACATACTTAGCTTTCAATTTTTGGTTTGAGCGTTCCAGATGAAGGTTTTTATAACACTCCAAGAAATATCGGTAATGAGAGGATCCTTCGGGGATTTTTTTTTTTTCATATTAACCTTTTAAAATCACAAGTAATTTGATGAATTTTACTATTCGAGCGGCGAATTAGTCATTAACAGAATCATTATGAATAAATTTGGATTAAACTGTAAATCATACATGAACCTTGAAGAAATTTACATGGATGATAAACTTTTTGAGCGGCGAATTTGTTATAAACAGACACCTGGATTCTATCATTATGAATATCTTGATTTTCTAGATACACATTTTTGCAAAGCCATTGTTCATACCAAAGGCAAATAGTTCCATATGTACGCAATAGATTTGAAGGCACATGCTTACCTGTGTCTGTTCTTAATCATGAGTTTATTTTGTTGCAGAACAATTTGTTTGCATGTAATATACTCGATTATAATTATGGTCACCAAAAATATAATGTACTGTAGTCGCTCCTGTTTGTGATGTAGTATGTTAAATTCAAGAAATATCCTGTTCATATTACTGGTATTTCTAAAGTTATCATTGTAAACAAAATATATATCAAGCAGCTGTCTTTATACCTTGAAACCAGGGTCTATCAATTTGTCGACAACGTTGAAAGTTTCATACTTGGAATGATACAAGGGATAACCACCAGTCTAAAAGATTAACACACATTATATATATGTAAAAAGTTACTATTTTAATCTCAATTTCATATTCATTTATATATTAGCATTTGCTACAAACATATTGTAAAATCAAGATGACATAATCATAATTTTTATACAGGTTGAATTGATATTTGATTGTCTTTTAAATTGAGTTTTCGTAACTTTTCAGAACGCTGCAATAACTATATAAAAAGAGGCGGAAAATACTAAGGGGCATTCAAAACTCGTAAGTCGAGATAAATTGACAACGCCATGGGAACAAACGAAAGACGACGAAAAGACAAAAAAAAAAATATAGAAAACGAATGACTGAGCAACAGACGACCTTTTGATATATATTTGGTAATTGAAATGTTGTGCAAGGATAATTCTGTTGTTTCAATTTTCGTTCTTTGCCACCAAATTTTGAGATATTTACCCTGTAATCATGCATAAAACATTTTGTATACAATATGTACATGTATCTATTATTAAATACCAAATTAATCAAACGGGTTAAAGAAGCAAACGGGTGCGGGATTTTCTCTCTGCGTTGAAGACCCATTGGTGGCCTTGTGATGTTTTGTGCTCTTTGGTCGGGTTGTTGTCTCTTTGACACATTCCCCGTTTCCATTCTCAATTCTATTTACTTAATTTTTCAGTCATTTGATTTTGGCTTTGTAAATTTATAAGTGCCTTACATACTTGATTTAAATGATATGTTTTACCTCTAAATTTTCAATTCATAAATAATGAAACTGTTCTTAAACTAATGTTGCAACTATCTCAAGCTAAGAAGTAAGACAGTTTTTGCCGTTCTGCATATAGTGTCTGATATTAAAATGACCTAATTTTTATGCTATGAAAAGTTGTTTTTTCATATATTTTTTTTCCTTAGCTTGAATAGTGAAAGCATTAAAGAATTAAATTGTCAATATAATATTTCCATGGGGAAAGTTATTCCAGATACTCGTGTTGAGCTCGCAGATATTTGTTTCATAAGTCTTATTAACAAATACAATTACTTACATGATAATACATAAAGTCAAACACATTCAAAAATTTACTCGTTATTCAAAGTTCTTTCATGAATAAAAGTGATTTTTACCTAGTAAGAACTTAAGGGTTTGTACTCACAATCGTTGAATATGATATGTCACATATAGGAACACCAGCAAGTTGTACAAATGGTGCAAAATCACTTCCAGAACCAGCTACATCAATGCTGCAAGAAGACATTATTCATAAGGATACATCTATACACCGAAGCAAAATAATATATTTCCAGTAAGACACAAACGAACATGTGTATTAACCTGGAGGCTCCTGGTAAAATATGCCAGATTGATATTTATATTTTCACGATACAAAATTAAAAAAAGCAGATTATCAATTTCAGCTTAACTGCCCTACCAGTGCATACAAGTGAAATGTAGGTCGACGAATAACTGTTTTCTTTAATGCCAAGATCACATTATGCATTATCTAAAATGCAAAATATAAAAATATTATTTAAAAATCATCAGAGCACCCTCAAAATAGAAAGAACCTGCCTTAAGTATCCATCATAACTTTTACAACCAATGAATTGATTTGAAAATTTTAATTTTCTTATTTATCAATTCAATGTTTGCAGTTTTCATTATTGTTTTTACGGTAATATTTAAAACCACTATAAGTTCATAAAAGTCATGATTGAATGTTATAATTCATATTAGAAGTTAATCGACGATTATAGTCCTATTTGTAATTTTCTAGATCTTATATTGCTGATCACTTTGACTAAATACAGTTTCTGTCTAAAAGTTTCAAGATAATTGCAAAATACGCAAAAATCGTCGCAGTGAATTGATGGTTTCCGATAATTGCCATATTTTGGTATTTTATTTTTGTTTTTATGATAGACAAAACACTAAAATTGGAACATACATTATGTCATTGTCTTTCAAGTGCAAAAAGTAGCCAATAATCGATGATTTCAGACATATCGACATCTGTGTAGTTCTTGCAATGCCGGTTATTTTTTAGTAAACGGTTCCCCTTTTCTTATTATAGTCTTCAAAAACACGTTAAACAGATTTTAGATTTTGTATTGCTAATCAATTTTGCTGTTTTAAACAGTTACTTATTTTCAAGATAACGAAAAAAAGGCACTAAAATTGTTAAAAATGTCAGTTAATGACAATAACTACACTCATGACAAATATCGTTGACAGCTTGTATGATTTTACCTTGGTCTGGTTTTATCTTCCTCATCAGGACGTCCATGTGCCCATTTTGAATATAAAGAGCTATAAGTGTTTTGCATATCGGGACTTGGAATCTAAAATGAAAGCCGTTTACTTTACTATGGATTTACAAAGATTATATGTTGATGAACTCAATTATACATTAAGGATGTTTGCTACTCTGTTTCAAAATAACAAGCTTTTTAAAAGACTGTTATAAATTGATAGTACATAAATAACGGAACTGAAAAAGAAGAAAAAAATTATGGGTCTGTGTGCTTGTTTTTGAGATATAAGCCATTGAAAATTTGGCGGGAAATGATTCTCTCTAGATTTTTCATACAGTTAACATTGGCAGCTTTTTTCTTTCAAAAACTATGAAAAAATAACAAGGATTTTATAAGATTTTCAAATATGGCCTTTGAACCTATATATAATAAAATTATGAAAAGAAAAGTAGGGCTTAGTGGGCAAAAATTTTAATGGCAATACTTGGATAAAAACAGAGGATTCCGAATATCTGACAAAAATTCAAAAAAAAACAAGAGGATCGAACATCCTTAAACAAGAATCTGCGTTCATATTACACCATTGCCCGCTTGAATTATATTTGGTATATTTATTAAAATTTTAATTCATGTATGTGTAAAACTCATTTCAAATCTATCATTTTCACAATGGCATAATACAACGCACTGTTAAATATAAAAATAATAAGATGTATTATGATTGCTAATGAGGCAACTATCCACCAGAGACCTAATGACGTAGATGTAAGCAGGTATAGGTCACCGTATTGCGTTCAACTATGAGCAAAACCCATACCAGATAGCATGATATAAAAGGTTCTGACATGACCAAATGTAAACCAATTCAAACGAGAAAATCAACGGCCTGATTTATGTACAAAACAATTTATGATAAATATCTTACCTTTTTTGTTGTATCATAAATAACACTGTTTAACAGAGGCGATGCAGCTACAGATAGTGAATAATTTCCTACGATGAGAAAAAGCAATGTAAAAATTGATTTTCCAAATAAACAGTCGAGTGTATGTGTACATGTAGCTAAGTATGCATAACATTTTTGTATTGAACAAAATTATCTACGTCCACATACCTCTTTCTGTATTTTGGTAATTTTGACACGCCTCTGCTGAGACGAGAATCTTAAAAGTATCTATCTTTTTTCTTTAGATAAGTATATGATAATTTTACTTGCCTGCCATTGCTATATCTACATTAACATAAGCAACAGATCGGGTTTGCAGATTTTTAACAAATTGCTGAAAAATAAAACATTACAATATTCATTTTCTACACTTTTATCATGACCCCAATTTATTTTAACCTTAAAAAGTGTTTTAAGAAACCGCGGTGCATATAGGCAAAGGGCGAAATAGAACCAATGCATAGTTTCCTTTTAATTTTCAGTATAATAAAGTATAACCTGATTAAAGTTATTATCCGTGAAGCGATCAACAATACAGCAAAGCATATGATTTACCACAAGAGAATTATTAAGATAACATTAAACGGATTTTTTGTAAAACTACAACAAAAGCGCATTTCGAAAAAAAAAAAAAAACGTCTCTTCAGTGATTCTCGATGCAAATAAATTTTGAAATTCAAAATCTAATGCAAATACTGAAGAACTGATTTAACCATAAATAACAAAAATCATAGTCAAATCCTTAAAAGAGATACAAGCTCCACACGAGAGAGCGTTCTTTTTTCTATTTTAGATTTTGCTGGAGAGTAATTAGTAGCAAAAAGCAACATTGTTAGATGAGCATTCTGCATCATTGACGTGATTGTTCTCACTAAACATGTAAAAACAATGTTATAAGAGGGCAGTTATTTTCGTTGTTGGATGCTTAAATGTATTCTAAAGTTCGACAATTCTCTCCAAGAAAACTGTCTTTTAAAAAAAAGATGATAATGAAATAGGATGATTGGACCTCTTTTGATCTACTGTAAGGTTCTACAGTATGCATAATTCATAAATATGATTTTATCATTCTACTTTCCTCGATTCTTACATAAATATCTCAAAATATTAATAATTAATATAAGGTAGAAATTACCTGATCAAGGAACACTTGTCGCTGGACATTAATAAACAGGTCATCTACCACATGCAGTGCCTTGTATTTTTTCCTTCTAATTATGGAGAGTCAGGTTGCTTGTTATATTCTAGATTTTTTTTATTATTCAAAATATTTAATGAGCTTGCAATTAATGTTGTCTTGAAATTTGTTAGAAGTATAAAAACCACAATTGCATCTTGTTGTGTGGAATCTTGAGTTTTTCTCATGGATATTGTTTATTAGTTTAGAGAGTTACTGTGACTTGACTGTAAGCGTTGCTCTCCACCTATTGCAGAGTCATTGCAGTTTATTCAAAATTGTGACCAAATTGCAATTTGTTTTATCAAACCAAACTGTTCAACTGGTCAGAAATTCCAACAAACTGCTGTAGAAAACCACAGTCAAGTCGTGAAAGTGCAAGGTGATAAAATAAAGCATACATACATTCCTATAAGACTTTAATTCAACTTCATTGATATCATGAAAATGTTTATAAGAATTTCTATACATTCTTCTATTGTAATTGTCATTCGAAAGGTGATAGTTAGTAGTTTATAAATTGCTCAAAAATGTCATTGATATCAATGAAGTGGAATTAAAGTTTAATAGGATTGTATGTATGCTTTATTTTATCACCTTGCACTTTCACGACTTGACTGTGGATTTCTACAGCAGTTTGTTAAAATTTCTGACCAGTTGAACAGTTTGGTTTGATAAATAAAATTGCAATTTGGTCAGAATTTGAATTAACTGCAAAAGTTGTAGAGCAACACTTACAAATAATACTAAATATGTTGTTAACAATCTAATGGAAGGATGAAAATAGTAGTTTTAGTCTTGATGCATTAACATTATGTTAGATTTTGTATATTGTACATATTTTTATGAATTGTAAAAGTTTTTTCTACGGTTTTCGCAGAGATAGGTATAGAAATTCAAATATACATTTAGTTTACCTCCACCCATTCATTGGAACCAATTAACCCATATTCTTCTCCACCCCAACTACAGAAAATTATTGAACGTCTTGGTCGCCATTTTTCTATATAAGAAAAAAAAGATATTGTAGTTATCAGGAAATAGTCCTTACGTAGTAACTATTGGAAATGTTTTGATAATTCATAATTCCAGGATACAGAAGCTAAATTGATGTTCGTTATGTACATTTTGAAAGTTTATGTCTTTTCTGTGGTGATAAAAACCAAGAGAAACAAACGTTGGATACCAATCTACAGAAACGTACAGTAACACCAATTTGATTGGCGTTACTGTACGTTTGGTTGGCGCTCTCTGGATTAGAGAGCCAATCAGCTGGTAGCTTAATGTTATCGAGATAGGTAAATCCCGAGCTAATTCCGAATAATCAATTGACGATTTTCATCGGCTAGGCCTCAAGGCGTTAATGTAGCCTTCGTAAAGCAGCGAAACATAACGACTGAATTATTCGGGTTTGGAAGGAGATGAAAATTTAACTTCTCAAAGGGTTTTTATGGCAACTATGTGCCACAAGTGCCACCCAATGAACATTAAATAAGAATAACTTTTAAAAGGTCTCCCAATCACCAACCCTGTAAAGTTTCAGAACATTTCGCCTTTTAGTTCCAGAATATTGTTTGCAAACAAATCAGTTACAACAACAACACACTGAATAATACAAATAATTATCATTATTAATAATAATTAAACAATTATCTTTTTTTAAAATTTGTTAGTAACTAACATTTTGACTTACTTGTTTTAACAAGATTGCCCATAACACGTGACATTTCCTTCATAACAGCTGTACCAGTTGATGGATCTATTGCTCCAAATACCCAAGCGTCTCTATGGTTACCCATAAGAACATAACGATCTGAACAAAACAAATAGCAGGAATTGAAAAAAATACCCACAAAAACTTTTATTAGTTAGTCCTCATTTCAAATGTTTTTGTTTTATTCTGTTTTTGTTCTCCGCAGCTCAATACTCTCCGTTCTGGTTGTTTTAAGAAAATTGTAAGACTTTTCTTTGCTGTAATATTTGCACATAACAATTTTATTTAATTCATGTAGTTCAAGAGTTGATGACTGGAGAAGCATTTATAATAATTGTTTGATGGTAACGTCCATTGGAAAATAGTTGAGGTTTATTCTAGACTAAAAATTATAAATAGAAAACTAGTTACATGTATAGTATTTTTATGTATAATCACACAACCTATATAGCACACTAACAATTTTTATATACCTGATTTAATAGCGAATCTTATTATGTTTTTCATGTATGATTATAAAACCAGTCATATATTAATAAATAAATTACATACATGTATAACTGACCTGGTTCAATAGCGCCTCTTATTATTCCAAACACATTGTGTATTTTCCTTCTCTTATTTGAAGTAGAAATTCTCATACGGACTTTCCTTAAATTGAAAAAAAAAAAAAACAAAACAGAATTGATGAAGATTGTCATTGAATAGCAGTCAGGGACATTCCTATCTATCGCATGTACATTCAGGACGGAGAATTTTTAATGTTCTATGAATTTCTATGAATTATACCTTCATTTTTGGAATATACCGATGCACTAGCACTGAATCTTATATAGCCACATAAAGCTCACAAGGAACCAATATGTAGACAAAAAAAAAACCTACTCTGCCACTCTTAACTACTGTACTATACAAATAAGGAAATGTGGTATGATTACCAATGAAACTATCCACAAAATGACAAAATGACAAAGATGTGAACATCTAACCAACTTCTTGTACGACCCTACAACATTGAGCAAAACTCATAAAATAGTAAACCTTTAGTTAAATGGCCAACGGAAGACTAAATGTGGAACAATTCAAAAGAGAAACAACGACCCGTGCCTTCTTGACTTAACCTTTTCCTCTAAAACAAACGCGAAATTACGCAAATAGTTATTTTGTTCTTAAGTTTGAAAACTGTCACAAAGAAAAATATATATAAGTAAATTCTGTTTTCATATACTTCTTGTAATAGATGGATGATTAACACTATTTGAATTAATAGATCAACATACATGTACAACTAGAGGTCAACAAGAGACAAGTGTCTGTACAAAAGGTCAAGCTCTAAATCATCATCGGTTTCGTTGTCAATAGGTTATACAGAAACGATCAAAGATCTGCAATAAACACATAGTTATCCAAACTAATAAAAAAATTTAAAAAATGATATAACATCCACTAACTAGGTTCTTAATCGTTGACATGCGCATGCATACTAATGGACTTAAACTATAGTTAAGGAAAATCTGAATCCGATATCAAAGTAAAAAGATATGGTATGATTGCGAATGAGACTCTCCACCAGAGACAATATGATGTAAATGGTTAGCAACAATTACTATTGGTCACCATACGGCCTTCAACAATGAGCAAAACCCATTACGCATAGCAAGCTAAAAAAGGTCCAATTTAATCTCTATAAGTGGATTAACAAAAGGTACAAAAAAGCTAGTTCAAAGCCAATTGCAACTAATAAAAAAGCATGTTCTCCCAGACTTTAGTATCAATGAATACACATCCAACTGGTTTAGCTTAAAATGTCATAAACATCCACGTTCTTTCTGGTGGATAGTTATCTCATTGGCAATCATATCACGTCTCTATATTTTTATAAAGATGTTGTCAAAGATAATTTACAAGCACATCTAGCAAACCTATATTTTCACCACAGAACAAGGCTGAAGTCAGGAGCATGTTAGACAATGGTTTTCATTTGTTGCATGATATCATGTTTGATTTTCTTTACTTGTTTCAGGCCATTGTTTTCCTCATATGAATTGTTTTACATTTTGTTATGCGGTATGGGCTTCGCTCATGTTGAAGCCCGAACAGGGTGACGTATAGTTGCTGATATCTACGTCATTTGGTCTCTGGTAGATAGTTGTCTTATTGGCAATATTACCACATCTTCTTATTTTTATATTTATTTGAGTTATATGAGAAATCCAATCGGCAATCAGACCTCAAACGAAACAAAAACCTCTGTCCGACAAGAAACTGTGGATGTGCAGCGTAAAGAGTCGACTGAATTTAAAGTATCACTAAAAGCACTTAACTTATCATAGGCACACTAGTAGTCCCATACACCCAAAAATCATTTCAACACCAAGTCTTAAACTACAGCAGGGTAAATAGTTGGAAGGACAGAAAGACCGGCTGCACTCACCAGAAGACAAGATGAAATGAAATTCGACGGGCAGGTAGTTTATCATGCATAGTAAGGACCTTCAAATGTTCAGAGAAGGCATTAAGCTGGGATTTGGTAATGCATATTGTCGACTATTTGAATTTAGAAAAAAAATATCTTTCTTAGGAACTTCTGTGTAGTAAATTACGCCATAACACTACCACATTGTTGGACGCATAGTCGTTCGGCACGAACACAAAAGAATCCAGAAGCCTTCATAAAATTAACGACTTGATCTTATCACTAACCCTTTATTAATTTGTAAATCATTTCAGAATATCCACAATTTCATGATTTTCCAAGTATAATTGTTTGTAATTGGGTCTTTAGGAAGTTTTGTCATATGTTTTATTTATATTTAATATACCGGTATATTTTGTGTATGTCACGGATGGCACGGAAGAATAGCATATAACTAGATACATGTACTTTTAAAAATGTGTTACTTGCTGATCTGCGATAATAACACATGCATATATTTTAAACTCCCTCAGGAAAGTTGACTTTGAATGGATTTGACTATTAGATTTAGGTCCCTTTTGGTCATATCGCTCTTCACTTGTTTCGGTACTTTACATCCATGTCTTTCAAATATTTGGCTTTCAGCGTTTCGGATGAAGGTAAATCCAGAAAAGCGCTACTGATGCATAAAATTTACAAAGTGTTATTTTAAGGATGTACTTTAGGAATTTGTGTCAGATGTTCGGACTCCTTGGTTTTTTGCCTACAATACAGGGTAAAATATTTTGCCCCATAACACCCATTTTCTTTTCATATAAGACTTCAATAGCTCATAAAAGGTCATTTACCAAAATTTAAGCAGAGTCTAGATTTTTATCTTTCGATTTGAGACCCAAATAATACCAATGTAAATATAAGGTAAAAGTCCGAGTCAGCCTTTTCCCGCCATTTTTTTTAAATCAAATATCTCGAAAAGGAGCTCCATAACCTATCAATATTTTTAGCTTATTTTGTTCCTTAATTAAAGCTCTTCTTACTTGTAGTATCAATTTTGAATTCTAGATTTTTAAAATTTCATCGAAGTACATCCTTAAGTTATTTTGGATATACTGTATAAGTAGCTTAACATGTCAATATACCAGTCTGTATTGTTAAGAGGTCCTCCAATTCTGTATGTAACATTCATGGCGCCTCTCCATGATGCTGGTAATTTGGCTGTCCCTGTCATTTTACTATAAAGACATTCAGCCTCATTAATACGGTTATATTAAGTTTTCTGGGACGTCCTTTATTTTGATATAACAAAAAAGTTTTCTTCATTAAATGTACATCTGATGTATTTCCTACCATTGAATTACGTCTCTTACGTATACATTTTATACTAATGTGTTTTTTTCTCAAATACTTCAGGAAAGATGGCATTTTTTGTATACTATTTTATCAGCAACAATATCAAAACGTACAAAACGTTGCGATAGTTGTTCGGTTGTATGAATGACGTGGCTTGGCGTGACTTTCATTGATAATTTGACGCCAATGCCAATGGGCATAATAACTGTGACGGTGCTGTATTGATACGTGACGTCATTATTTGGCTAATATTTTTGAGTACATATCCTGTTCTTGATTTAAACAAAATTTATATAGTAGGATCAAAAGAAAAATGAATAAATTGAAAATAAAATTTGTTTCTTGCAAACTGAAGTTAAAATTTGAATTTACGATATCTAGTTATATATTTAGTAAACATAATATTATTTAGTAAACAGTAGCCCTTTTCACAAAAATCTTAAGTGTAAAATTAATCTTACGATAAAAATATTTAGTTAATTGTTAAGGAATATTTTATACTTACGATAAATTTTACACTTAAGATTTTTGTGAAAAGGGCTACTGGTTCGAAGTCCTAGTCCCTTGGATTTTCCTAAATTCTTGGCTATAATAGCTATCCCCACTCCTTTGTTTCAAATATCGATTAAAATTAGCATTTGATGAGTAACCATAGAGCTGAATTTCCATACCTACACTCTTTAAATGGCAACACAGATGGAACTATACTAATCCATCATCAAATATATAGAGATTCTACCACTGCATCAAGTGTAATACGATATTAATCCACTCGAGACAGTTAAATTTTCAAATTTAAAACGCGAGGCTCGCCGAGCGTTTTAGACATACACAAGAATCAGGGACAGCTCAGCGGGGTAACGTTATCAGTGACCAACAAGGGAGCACTTTTGGACTGATAAAATTTAACATTGTTGTATATGGAAAAACATGACAGTTGCTTTAAAATGATTTGTCAACATTTTATTTGTACAATCATAAACTATTGCCATGGCAGGTGAAAAAGCTATTAGATTTATCTTTATTTTGATGTAAAAAAATATTTTATGTTATTTTAAAGTGGTGTCCCTAATGATTTGAAAATTTCCCATGAAAAGATACGTTTTCCTACACAACAACCAAATTCAATGATGACGAGTGGTAGTAAAAATTCCTGTAAAATTCATTATTGCAGTGACATTATTTCGCCATGTCCCATATAATTCTTGTTTAATTCTTCTTTCTAAAGGTGCAAAAAAATATTTTAAGTTTACATTTGATGGTGTCCCTTGAAGTTTGAATATGGTGATTATTTCGTTATCAAACGTCAGTACATGTATACGTATATTGTAAAGAACTGAAACCGATATCTATACGTACCATATTGGGAAAGACGGAAAAGTTTGATATAAGATAGCGTCAAAACTTAAAAAAAAAAAATAATAATAATAATCATTTTCAATTATTGTTTAAGATAAATTCATGATGACGAAAATGTTAAATTGAATTTTAGTCCTGATTAAAAATTGTTGAAATTTTAAACATTATCCGGATAATTTAAATATATAGATAGAACTTAAACATATTTTGTATGATTAGAAAATTGCTAATGAGCTTATTTGCAGTACACACTTAATGACAAAGGAAACAATGTGAATTTGAAATACTAAAAGTTGGATGATGAATTAATTCAAAATGCAAAGCATTTGTGTATTACTATTAAAGTTTTGTAGGGTTCGGGAAAAGTAACATTTAATTGTTTTCTTTCTCGAAAACACTTTTATGTAAAATACATATTTTATTTATTGGAAGGAAAAAGATATGTACAAGTATCGTTTATTGTGTTCTTATCTTAACCATATTAAGGTGTAAATTTAAACAACAACCACCCGCTGTTTTATCATCTGCCAGCTATTCAATTAATGAAAGATGTAGACAGACATTCATGCTGATTTCGAATATCATTTGACAGTACTAAAAGTTTAATGTACACTGAACGTATAACTCCGTCAACTTCTGTACTCAGGGATGTTTATACATGAACATTTATAGCCCCGTCTAGCATGTCTAGTGTGCATGAGAGATTTAACTAAAATTTTGAATTTTAAAATATTGGCGACAATATGTTAATTGTGCATCTAGAACATTCAAATGTCCGATGATATAAAAAAAAACTTATTCAACAGTTAAATTATAATAATAAATTCAAAACAGTTGGACACTCTCTTTGACATATTATTTGATATGTGCAACAGGTTTTCTGATATTTCAAAAATAATATTACTTTGCCTTTCAACATCAGTGTAATCATTTCTATCAGACCAAACTTTTTCTATGAATGAAGGTAGATGTGGGGTATAAGTAAATGCAGAAGTCATGAACTTCTGGTAAATGAGATAACAACTAAACCATGCACATAAATAACTTAGACATCTAGAGAGCAAAATATAGCCTTCTCCAAAAGACAGGCTCTTACAGGGCAACTTAAATACTCAACAATAGACATGCCTTTATAAAAATATCAAGATCTAAATCGCCCAGAGTCTGTACGTTCAATGTGAATTTAAAAAAAAACTATGTGGTGTTTGCTTACATCCTCGTTTTCAGTCTCTGGTGGATTGTTTTCTAATATTGACAATAATACCACATCTTCTTATTTTTCTTAAGTTCTGTTATAAACACAAACATTCTCCAAATAACGAAAACAAGTAAGATATGACATACGACAACTACTTACGAGGTCCCAAAATTTGGACAGGTACTAGTACATGTATATGGAAATGTGGTCGAGTTAAACTTACTTTTGTAGGTCTCAACCCTCCCCTTTTGAATATCAGTATAGATTAACAGAACGTTCATAAAAGAAAATACAAAAAGACAAGTTCTACAAAAGAACTTAACTCTGGTTTGTTTAAGGTTATGCCACACGTCTTATTTTGGTACCGACAATTTGCTATCCTATGCCTTTTTTCACAGTTAATCGTCTAAGTTCCAACTCGCCTCCTATTGGTGTCTATATAAAATGACCGTCCCACATGAGCGTTAATAATAAATATTTTTGAAAATCTATTTGACTTTCTACTTACCGGGCTATGTGATTACAATTTTTTTTTTTGGATAGTCATGTTTTGTTTATGTCTAAAATTCAAAGAACACTCATACAATGGCTGTATAAAAGCTGTATATAGCAGACCTATAATGCTTTTCGTGAACTTTTAGCAATTTTGCAGGTTAATATATATGAAAACATTTGTTATCTTCATTAATATGAATTGCTTTTAAACTTGCTTGAGGAAGACGGAAAACGATCCCGGATACACATGTGAAGATAAAGCTCTATAGTTTATTGAACAATTTAGATTCACGCCGCATATGTTTTCGAAATTTATGAGTTTCATATGAAATTGTATTGAGTCTTGTTTTGCATATTACTCCCATCTTTTCTTTTCAATATGGGTTTATGTTAAGAATAAACATCATTATCTAAAGGTTATACAGATACAGCGAAAATTGACACGAAGTAGGCAAATATTTCGAAAAATAGGAATTATACCAACCTGTATGTATTTCACACTAGTAAAAAAGAAGAAAAAACGTGAGATTGCCTTTTAATGTACCTCTTTAAAATTATTGTAGCCTTAAAATTGTCAAAACTTATCAAATCGACTTTCTAAAATTCACATGCAGGTTTAGTCTTTTTTACCCAAATCTTCTTTAAAGCGTCTCAAAATCGAAAAATGGATTTTTTAAGATTAGAAAAAAAACCACCGCTATTTTAACTAGTTGCGATTTCAATCTTTTTTAAACTATATTAGAACACAAATCAGGCCATTGTTTTCTCTTGTAAATGATTTCTCATTTTCATACCGGGGCATTTTATAACATCACTTTTTATAACATGTTTAACTGGGGGTTTTACTCATTGTTGAATGACGTACAGTGTCCTATAGTTGTTAACATCCTCGTATTTTGTTCTTTCAATTGACGGAAAGTTTTCATCATACCACATCTTTTTATTTATAAGCCAATATATCCATTTGCTGTTAGAATTAAGTGGATACATTTTAAATGTAGGACATAAAAGCCCCGGACACGAAGATGGTACCAGAAAAAGTCAGGTTAGAGATAGTTTGTCTCTGATTTACAATGTGAAAACTTATTTCATAGTAATATTTTGTGTTTTCTTGAACATTAATAATTATAAGTATAACAACTTTGTAAACAAAATTAATTCACAGTAAAAGAATTCATAATGATCTAGTGATTATTTAGAAAATAGGCTGCGAAAATTTGTTATTACTTGACTGGCTTTATGGTACCAAGAAATATATCCTTTGCATGAATAAAATTTTACAAGTCTTCATTTATCAATTCTAACGAACAATATCCCAAGCTGACGGTCAGGCGTGTGACTTTGTGCCATTTACTTGCAACTCAGGACTGTGAAAATTACCTATACTTATGACCTCATAACATTGTAAAGTTACTCGTTTACGGTTTCAGAGGCGTATAAAACAGATAGTAAATACCTTTTTCATTTTTTTTATTATAATCAAGAAGGACAAAGAAGATTCTGTTGAAAGAAAGATTTGTAATTATGCCAAATGAAAATTAATCTATGAACTTTTTGACATAGTTAGTCGTGAATTCTTTCTACTACAGTCCAAGTAATTGCATATTTGAATATAATTTTCTTTCCTTTAAAACCAAGTGTTTTGATGATAGCAAGGATTTAAAACTATACAAATCCTTGTTGATAGTTAGCATGTTGAACGATTCCACTGATTAATCAATTAACACATATATGATCATATATAGACCATCGCGACACATATCGAGAGTTGTCTTATCTTGCGAACTAGACACCAGATGAGTCAAGGAGATTAGAAACCCAGTTCAAAAGAATTATTTCTTAATTTGAGTTATCTCCCTCAAAAGTGTCCACAATTCTTGTACATGTATTTAAAATTTAACTGTCGAGAGTGGATAAGTATCGTATTGCACGAGATTTGGTGGTGGAATCTGTTTCTCTAATGATTTTTAGACGATATACAGACAATCTTAATCCTTCTTTTCCAATGTTCCGCAAAAAGATGTGTTCTTTCTATTTGACGTCATCAGGCATGGTCGCCTTTTTTCATGACGTCACAATAGAAAATTCAGAGGAAAGCAAGAAAATTTGACGTCATAGTCGAGTTTTGACCAATGAAGAACTGAGATCAAACGAACCACACGTTGATTAAATAAAAACAATCAACATGTCAGGAAAAGGATAAATCGGGTAAGAATTAGAGGAATGTTATTTATAACATTTTCATACAGACTTACTCAAATAATTCTCTAGCTATTCCATAACCTATAGGATGGACAGGAATTGTAGGTAGTTTCATGCTTGGATCGTTTTCCTCAAGTCTATAAGCAGTTTCTATAAAGAAAAGAAATAATAAGAGGTTATTAATCAGTATTTAAGCAAGATACATTTGTCTCGCCTGTGCAATAACTTTAACGGTACACAATTTATTGCACCAGATGCGCATTTCGACAATAGATGTCTTTTCAGTGATGCTCTAGGCTGATATTTTAAAATCTGAAACTTATTAAAAAATTGAAGAGCTGATAAAAACAAAAGTATAGGCCAAAATCGGGCAAGGAATCAGAGCTTTGCATGCGGGAGACATATTCCTTAATTTGAAATAATTTCAATAATTTTGTAACAGCAACACTGCAGTCATAAAACATGTACTTATACAAAAACATGTACTTTAAACAATCTTATAAGTAAGGGTTATCGTACCAATATTGTAATTAGATCTCTGAATATAGTTTATATTGGCACTAATATCGATTTTGTCATTAGCAAATTAAAACATAACTAAGTTGTATCTTCTTTTGAGGCGGGATGTTTAGAGACACACACGTTATTTTTATCTCTTAAGAAGTAGCTCCTCACTATCCTACTACCTGTCGATACATTTATTTTGGCATTGCACAAGTCATGTCTTCTCTGACTGTTCATGACGTTAAAATACTAAATCCCTGGGATGTGTTTTAGTTGATTTTAGTCTCTGATGCATGATTTTTATCATTAATTGTTTTGGCTTTTAACTAGCTGTCAGTAACTGCGAGTACTCTCAAATCGTACTTTCTTTTAATTCGACCTGTTGATACTATTTTTAATACTTTTTGTTATTTTATATTAATATGGATCTTGTCTGTATACCAGCTTTGATTATTTGGAATATCTACTAATTTTCACTTCTTCATACTACATTTGTATGAACATCAAGATTATTCTCCTTTAATCTGTACAGGAAGTTTTATTGTTGATATTTACCCTTATGTATCTAGTGTTAATTAGGTATTTATATGACAGACCTTTCTTGGTATTCCTAATTATTGGAAGATTTTATATATACAGAAAAGTATACCTAAAACGACAAAGTTATTTTTCATTTACCTGTATATATTATGAAAACCGGTTTTTCAAAAGTGATTATTTTCTAAGGGTTAAATATTTCGCGGTGATGTCTTGCCATTTGGACTTGTTTGTTTGCTTTTGGCCTTGAATGTTTGTCCCTAATATTTTATTAACTATGTATTTACTTTCAGGTATCACAGATCGAATTTATTCGTTCATAGTGTGTTAATTTACGTTTTTGATTGAGTTAAACCTTCCAATTGATGTTTTATCGTGTGTTTTCTATGTTGTGATGTTATACTATTGTTTCAGAAAAAGGAGAAGGTTTGTACCATTAAAACGTTTTATCCCGCTGCAAATGTTTGCACCTGTCCTAAGTCAGGAATCTGATGTACAGTAGTTGTCGTTTGTTTATGTAATTTATACGTGTTTCTCGTTTCTCGTTTTTATATAGACTAGACCGTTGGTTTTACCGTTTGAATGGTTTTACACTAGTACTTTTGGGGCCCTTTATAGCTTGTTGTTCGGTGTGAGCCAAGGCTCCGTGTTGAAGGCCGTACATTGACCTATAATGGTTTACTTTTATAAATTGTTATTTGGATGGAGAGTTGTCTCATTGGCACTCACACCACATCTTCCTATATCTACTTAATTGTTAATTCAATGTAAACTGTACGCTTTATTGTATTTAACAAACATTAAACTTTTCTTTCATAGAAATGTCTTAGTTCGAACTACTATTGAAATGAAATAAGAGTAGATGTTGGTTCGGTTTAATTTTTATTTTTATTCTATACTATTTATTTTTCATTTTTCTTCCCAGGCAGATATATGTCCTGCATTAATTTGTTATAATAGTAAAATTCCTTATCACAACACAGCAGTGAAGCTAGATAATAACAAGTACAATCTTATATGCCACATTTATGTTATGTAGAGTCCACTCTTTCCACTTTACATACAACGTGTAACATAATGTAAAATAATGAAGAACCTGTTGCAGGATATCCAGGTGTTAATGGATCGCCATCAGTTTTCTTCACAGTTCCTCTTTGTGTACCAGAGGGAGGTAACCATATAGAGTGAGGATATACATTTTCTGTTTGTCCATTGGAGTAGTCAGCAGGATCGGAATATATAATTATACCTATTGCACCATGTCTGGTTGCTTGCTGAACCTGATATAACGAAGAAATACAATTGATAGGTCAAAGAGCTTTTCTTTTAAATCGTTTCAAAAAAAAATCTGTTATGTTTCAAGAATAATCTAAAGTTTAAAAGAATATGACCAAAAATAGAATAATCTCATTCGAAATATTTGATGTGGAATCACAAATTGTATGCGTATTAATACGCGTAAAATTATAGACTGTTAGTGTTATTTATAATGAAGTTCCAATTACTGAACTGTATAAGGTTGTTAAACGTTTCCTTAAATTTTATGTCATATGTGTAAATTCTTAACAAACTAGTTTTCATTTTCATAACTTAAGGTACCTTGTCTCCTCTGAAAATTCTGCCATATCTTGCGATGACAATTTTTCCAGACACATTTACCGATGTATTAGCTTCAATGTACCTGTAATCCTCTACTCGTCCGTAGTTAACGTAAACAAGTTCTGACTATACAAAAAATAAAGATAAGGAAGAAGAATCTGTACTACTACTATAAATAAAATATCATTAAGATGAAGGTTTTAATTTAGTTTAACTTCTGAACTAATAAATTTTTTACATGTTATGTTGTAATAGAGATTTCCAATAAAATGACATTACTCGACATAACCAACCTATCTGACCGTATCTCGGCCCATTGCATTGAAGGATGACGGAGGGGTGCATAGACTGCATGAATTTTTTGCTCATTGAATACACATACTTTGTTGGAATAGATGTTATTTAGAAAATAAGCACAATCTGCTATTTTGATTATGTACATAATTTATATTAATTTCGGGATGATTTTGTTGACAAAAACCTTTTATGGCAATAATTAATTCAGTTACCGGTAATCAAATGCACCGATCATTTCACATGACCCATATATTTATTTCTCAAAGGGTGAATTCTTAAGATTACTAAATCAAAATTAAGTTTGAAAAATAAAATTAATGAAATCTGAAGCGAGATGATATTCTCATTTTTGGGAGTTTCAAACACACCGGAATGTAAGAGGTGTACACGACTTACTTCTTGGTTTTTTAAGCATACTTCTATCATTTATTTCAAGATACTTTTGTCAGAGGTAGAAATTCAGATTTCAAATAGTAATTTGTCACCTTTCTGTAAAATTTTGTAAATGGAATTTATGAGGATGCGTCTTCAAGAAAAAATATGATTACGCTTTACTAAATCAGTTATTTTTTTACTTCTTGTCTTTAATAATTATAATGATGCATGGATTCTAGGAAGAGTTTATGCAAATGTATGCGTGCTTTGAATGTCCCTTTGGTATCTTTCTCCTTACTTTATAACGTCATTGCTCACAAATTGTTTTTATGAAATGTTTGACGTTTAAGGTCAAGTTACAGTAAATGGGCTATGTCACAGATTTTGGTAAAATTTTGCATACAACTCTAGCTCGTTGAACTATAACTGAAAATCGAAAAAATAATGCATTTATCTGTTTTATCATCTCAAATATTACTGATTTAGTTCTTTCAAAATAGGTGAACATTTGTATAGAAAGCATATAAAATCGGCGAAAAATCTTCTAAAATTTGTCCTAAAATCATCATATCTCTCATTTCTACTACATAGATTTTTCTTGAAAACTATATGTTGTTGATACATAAATGTCCGTTTTAATGATGTAAAATAATGATAGGGTCACCGACTTCGTTTTAGCGGTATACATCATTCAAAGTGGTGTTTTATGTGAAAAAATACCACAAAACGTCGAAATAATCGTAACGTTATCGCGTAGCAGGCCGTAAAACGTTAATTTTTGACGTTTTTCACTACGAACTAGGTAACAGATTGATTATTAGACAAAAAACGAAGTCGGTGACCATCTGATTATTTTATATTATTAAAACGGAAATTTGTGTATCAACAACATATAGTTTTTTAAGAAAAAAAGGGATACGTGTGTTTATATGTGATCTTATGTCAGTGAAAATATAGGCGGGAATCTGGAGGACCACGTGGTAAATAAAAATGCAAGATTTGTATCATTTTTCATCATGTTAAAATTATTTAATATGGACGAATACTCCAGTGTATGATTTTAAAAGTCTCGGAATAATTTGTTTTAACTTCAGCGACGTATGTAATCAAATTCAATGGTTGGCAATAACCAGTCCCATTAGGTCCGTACGTCGAGTTACGTACGTATGTCATTTTATTGGAAATCTTTATTTGAAGATTAAAAGAATTGGTCCAACATACATGTAGTTTCATAAAAAAGTATGGCCAACGTATATAAAAATATCTTGTTTTAGGGAGGGATAAATCATACTTTATAAAATACTACTCTGGATTCAAACAAAGAATTTGTCAAAACTGACATTTTCAGAATGCTTGATTGATAACATATTTGTTTCGTTTGGAGGATGTATTTTTCAACAAACAATCCATATTCCAATGGGAATCAGATGTGCTCCTCTTCTTGCTACGTTATGGATAGCTATATAAATGGTGTTCTCTCACTAAATGATTCAAAGTTTGGTCCCATGTTGAACTTGAAAGGATACACAGATACTGTTAAGTTTGCTTCATATCTTGACTTACATCTAGAAATTGACAACGCGAGTCGGCAATAAGACAGGTGCAACATGTGGTGGAGGATAGGCTTACCCTACCGAAGCACCTGAGATCACCGTGGGTTTTTGTGGGGTTTGTGTTGCTTAGTCTTTAGTTAGTTCTATGTTGCGTTTTGTTGACTATTTGTCTATTCGTCGTTTTTCGTTTTTGCCATGGCGTTGCTAGTTTGTTATTGGCTTATGAGTTTGAATATCTCTTTTGGTATCTTCTGCCTCTATTTAATATATGAGTCTTGAAATTTCTTCTGTGGTAGTGTTTTTGTTATTAATGTTTTCTTTTCTTCTAGAAGTTAGGTGTAATGGAAGACATTGGATAGTCTCTTTTGGATTTTGTTTTACAATGTGTCTAGAGAAAAGAATGATTTAGAGCTTGACATATTCTATAGATAATTGTCTTTTGCGGAAGAATCTAGATCTTTGGTTTTTGTTTTTAATAGCCAGCATAATTTTTCATTATATTTTAACCTGTTGATTAGTTTTAAGTCACCTTTCAGGCAAATATATGTATCTGATTCGTTTAATTTACAGCTAGTTACCGATGTCACAATCCCAGGAGCCGAGTATGCATTAAATGGAGGAACCACGTTACTTTTGTTTTCTGAAGGGTCTAAGATGTCTTCATACAATGGAGATGCATATTGTATATCGCCAGAACCGTTTAATATCTGGATTTGGTTCATGATGTTCTCGTCTGTTGTATTAGGGTACGAAAGTAAAACGTCATACGGAGTGATAAAAACTTCATCCATTCCATGTTTCTTCCAAAATGTTTCCAGTTCCTTCGCTTGTTTCAGGTCTGCTGGTGTGCCAGCAAGATGAGGGTTTTCAGATAAATCTCTAAAATAAAGAATATTAATATCTTATCATTATTATTATTTAGATTTCTTTTGAAAACACGATAAAAATGTTTACCAATGTTACCCTTTCTTTTTGCTCTGAACTCTTAACGTATCATAAAAGGGAGTCTAAACGTTTACGTAGTTAAACTCTTGTCGCTTAAAGAAAGCGCTATCTCGCTCTTGCATGTTTTGGTTACAGTGACCTCGTACTAACAGAATTTGATCACAAAATCCAAAATAAAAAAAAACAACAATCATTTGTAAAGATGTCTAAAATATGCTATAAAAGATATGTCAGTGGATAAATGAAACAGCAGCCAAGAATATTTATGACATTTGCAAAAAATTAACGTCTCCAGCCAACTTCCTACGTGAATCCAAATGAAGGCAACAAATCAAACAAAGTATACATAAAAATATAACCCCGAAGTTGACAGGACACGTTGATTTAAGTAAACATTGTAACATTGTTTTCCTGTAAGGAATGAGACAAGTTTGGAACCGCATTTGTTCAGTCTTCTCTGAAATAAGCACCGTGGCGGTACCACATATATCTAATTTCTCCGATTTGCAAATAAGCTTTGAATGTATGTACTTTAAATATAACTTTGATATTTTAGTTTTAAAATAATTCCTTCTTCGTTGATGAATATAGACATCTGTAAATGACAGTAAAATGTAGAAAACGAAAACAATCGTAACTGTCTGGCCTATACTTGTTGAAACATGATAAAGAGTACAAAAGGAACGTATTATCAACGTTTAAATATATCCTTTGAATATCAATCGAATCTATACATTTCCAATTAAATATGATTAAAAGTATACTTGAAATTGTAAGTATAAATTCTGGTTGCCGATCATTTTTCAAATTAAATACATAATTAGTGTGCTCTAAATTCGGCACCTACATATAACACACTGATTATTCAGATCATTTGAAAAAAAAATCCGATTCCTTGTTCTATAACATGACATTTAGTAAAACATATTTTTTCTATAAAGTCTCAGTTTGTATATGGTATATCACATTCAGAAACAGATGCAGGCTATTTATGACCCCCCTGTGGACAACTGTGATTCCTCGAATAAAAATGTCACTTGCATCGAATGAGAGAAAAAAAGGTTTACAAGATTATTTAACTTCAAATTACGTTTAAAATTTAGGGTATCAACTTGTTTTTATTTGGGTATTTTTCACAGCTTGAAAGTGATTCAGAACATGTATTTAATTTTGATTCATGAGAAGCAACTATAAATCAAGGGCAATTAATACTGCCTTTGCGTCTGTTGTTAAGTTTGGCGAGACAGAAGGTAAGCAATGCTTGCAGCTCTGTCTCTTTCTCCCTCCTTCTATCCATCAATGTACATGTGTAAGATGTGGTACAGTGGCGGATCCAGAATTTTTTATAAGGGGACCCACTGACTGCCATAAGAGGGTGATTCCTATATGATCAACCAAATTTTTCCCACGAAAAGGGAGGGGGCGGGACCCATCCCATCCCCCCTTTGGACCCGCCTATGTGGTATGATTGCCAATGAGACAACTATTCACCATAATTCAAATAAAGTGGATGTAAGCAGTTATCATTTCGGAGCCTTTTATAGCTTGCTATGCGGTATTGGTTTTGCTCATTGTAGAAGATCGTACTCTGGTCTATAGTTGCTAACTTCTACGTCATATGGTCTCAATTTGAGAATTGTCTCATTGACAATCATACCGCTCTTCTTATTTTTATAATACCTTTGCCAAAAAAAGAAAAACGACGAAGAAACAAGCAAAGGTATTAAAAACAAAATGTTACACAGAAAACTAAGGATTGAGCAAACCCTGACAAAGAATGGGGTTATCATATGTGCTCATTACAAGTATTAAGTCGCATTCGGTTGCAAGTTGAAGGAATAAATAAAAACCTTAATTTTGTCTTGTTAAATATTAGAATATATTCTAGATTACACAAGAAAAAAAGGAAACAGAAATTAGAAGGGAGAAATCTTACTTTAGATATGTTCTTATATTATTGGCATCTATACTGTTCATCAATTCTTCACGGATCGCTGGGTCCCCATCTTTTAGGTAATATGGCGACAAGTTGTCCCATTCCGGTGTCACTTTCTTATTTGCGTCAATCTTTTTGTCTGTTTTACACAGTGCGTATCGTCCAATGAGTATACCAAGTATTATTGCAATGAGTACGATGAAAATTGCAAGTATGTAAAACGCATATCTTGAAGAGAATATTCTCCTACTGGAGTTTTTAGCTGGTTCGTCCAAACTGTAACCTTTTTTATGCATAGTATATTGTGTCCTTAAAGTTAGGTGACACCCTTATAGTCACAGCATGTATTAACGTATCTTTATACAAGATAACATCATATTTGCTAACCAGATATTTGATAAAAATCATGGCTTATCAAAACTATTTTTATCATTTATGTTAATTTTACACTCAAAGTTTTAAAAGATGGAGGGTTTTAAGCATGAATTTAGTTTGACTATTATATTATAAACAACGTATGGAAATGTAAGTTCTTAAAATAGAACTTTGCATTACCAAGAACAAACGTTGTCAAATTGTGGCGTATTTGGAACACGTGACAATAATTTAAAAGATATATAAATATATGTATTTATATATGTTATGTTCCTTTATTTACTCTGGAAGGAATCTGTAAATGGCCGTTAGCATGGCTTAATTTTTAAATTAATTTATTTCAAACCAGGTTTTATTTAAGTCTTTTTTTCTTTCCTGTAATCAGCATCAACATAAAATAAACAGATGTGGTGTGATTGCCAAGGAGACAACTACGTTACCACAAAAGTTCAATTGAAGTGGATGTGAGCAATTATAGGCAACCGCACTGCCTTCAAAATTGAGAAAAACCCATACCATATAGTGGTAAATATATCAAAAGCGTTGGTTACTATATGTAAATTTAGATGTTTAAACATTATGGCGTATTTAGGAATACGTTACCTTAATTTAAATGCCCAATCATGTCCGTGAACTACAATTTTGACAGATTTTTGTCAAATTCTGAGTATGCAATTAACTAAAATATGACTAAGAAGTACATACTTAACCAAAACCGAAATCTATCGGAAGTGAATATGTGGTCTTCTAGTATAATTCTGTGTTTCTTTTTCAGTATTAACTGTTGTCGTTTTATAGATTTAAGAGTTATTTGTATTTTGAGGGGTATGTGTAAAATTGTTGAACAATATTTCAAATATTTTATTAGATATTAAACTTTATTTAGTTTGTTTGACTCTTTACTATTCAAATTCAGCAACCTTCGGATTTTGAACATGAGTGAAACAATTTAACGGAAATACATTTTTTTCGATAATTCAAAATGATGTGAAGAGCTGCAAAACATACAGAAAAAGAAAAACTTTGCACTTTTATAGGTAAAACAAATATATATTTTGACAGCAAAATAATTCACAAAGAAACAAAAAAAAAACATAATTCAGTGTATACGTGGCACAAAGCATTCTTTAAGGTGTTTTAGTTTTTGATGGAAATGTTTTCATTGATCTGACATTTTCTCCGATATTTGTATTCTCTAGAGATGTTTATATGTATTGCCTATATTTGTTCATTAACTGATCAATGTTGGAGTTACAGGTTACATTGGTGTGCTGCAATTGTACGTTTATGATTATAGATTATATAATTACAGAATTATCTTAGTACCACCAGAGACATATAAAACCATAAGTCTCTGGGACCACTGTAAGCAATAGACGGTAAGTCAATATTTTTCATTTGTATGTCTTATATTTTGACGAATAATGAGTTAAGTTACATGCTTATATACATGTATAGAAATTAATAATATAAATGAGTTATGTAAGAATTAATAAATTTTGAATGCAGATATGGTGAAGTTGCTCAGTCTTTAGTTTTATATGTAGTGTTTTGTGGACTTTGTTTGACTCTTCACCATTTTTCGTCATGTCTTCGACTTATGAGATTTGAATGTCCTATTGGTATCTTCGCCTCTTTTTATAGCAATTGTTTACTTTATTCAAATGACTATGGCTTAATTTTTAGTTTACTCCTGGTTTGCCTACATTTAATTATACCAATTACCTTTAGTTAAGTAAACAAAAAAGACAAAAGGTTTAATGAGCAAGTCTGTTCCAACTTTTTAGGTATAGTTTATCTGTGATTTCTATATACTCGGGTATTTTTCATTGTGTAGTTACACTTTTTTTTTGTAAATTGATAAATAATAAATTTTATCTTTAATTATTAAAATTATATCTATAGTGTCTTAATATTATTCGTCATTAAAGTTTTCATCAGTGATAATGATACACATACATCAAAAGTAATTTGATGAACGATACAATATTATTAATATATATTTATAAAGTCACAAATCACAATTATGTCACAAAGTCATTCAGCTTAAATGAAGTCGATGAGGATTCTGCGTCAGAGTAGTCTATCACGTTGATGAGTTCAGGTTGGCTGAAGTCTGGTGTCTATAATTACTCAGTAACTAACTAAATTATTTATTATAGTGACATGTGTTTTTGACAAATAGTGTATAATACGGTGTAAATAAAATCAATTAATAGAACACCGACCGTTTTAGGCCTACAAGTCACTTAAAATATTAATGTCTACAATAATAATAACTGTACTACGACGAACAAAATAAATCAATTTTGAAAATTTTCATACAATAAGTTTTTTTCTCTTACTGAAAGCTTGCAATAGATATTAAGCAGTTTTACTCGGATGTTGACATAGTGAATACTTAAAATGTTTATCTTTTTATACAATATATGTATTTTAAATTTTTTGACAAATGTTGAGCTCGTAATGTTAAAATCACAGTTTATGAAGCAATGGAATTCGTTTTCTACACAGTTATTATCACACATTTTAAACAACCGGTCATCTTCAGAATCTGCTTCACCCACAAAATGACTAGTTTCTAACCTAAGTAGAAGAATGCCACATCTGAACTGAGCTACTATGGATCTTTTGCTACGGACTAGATTAAGTTCTATGTAATGTTCACAACTGTAACCTGATTTTAAGTTCTATGTAATGTTCACAGTTGTAACCTGATTTTAAGTTCTATGTAATGTTCACAGCTGTAAACTGATTTTACGAGTCTGTATGTACGAAGGTTTGGAAAGATTGATATTGGCTGCATTGTCTTTTCAGTAACTGAATTCTGGTGTATTTTTCTTTATATTGGCGTCTTTTTGATCGCCGGGCTTCTCCTTATGCATGCTGGATAATTGAATTGTACATTCTATTAATGCTCGGATCTTCTTGAGTAGTTTGATGATATCGTATAAGTTGGGTATGAGCATTGTGAAGTCTCTTTTTAATCTTGTTGTGCCATCCTTCCATGTGGTTGGTGGTGCATACTAGTTCTATAAAAAGCGGTGTCCTTCAATCGAAAACTCTGTGACGCAGTCGGTAAATGTTGTAGCGGGTACGATGTCTAAAGAGTCAAAAATAATATCAGCTTGGATAAACTGACAAAACTTGCTTTAAAAACTTAGCTCTCGTGATTATTGATTGAAACAAAAGAATACATTTATTTGTTGAAATTTATTGTTTTGTTCTATATTAAAGTTTCAGAAGAAAATACTTACAAAAATGAAACAAACGTAACAGATAAGGTAAATAAATTTAAAATGACACTTATTATTCTTATTAAATAAGTTTCATTATTTTATTAAGAAATAAATCAACAATTTAATAATTTTGTTGATATTTTGTCAAAATAATAATCAATTCAGTATCATTTTGTTAAAAATTGTCAACTTCGATGCCTTTTCCTGGTAAATTTAAAAGTATTTTTCCGAAAATTACACATATTTTGAACTTTTCTTTAAATTCATAGTAGAATTAAGTACCCTTTATAAGATTTTGAAATGAAACTTCGAATTAAATAATTATGTATCATATATTACAGTAGAATGAAGTCATCAGAGAGTATGGCATAATGTATATTTACTTTAGATCAGTCACTGGAATATTTAAAATAAGGAGGTGAAAACTATAATAACACACAAGTAATACGTCAATTTTCACGATATGTTTAATCATGTATATCAGAAGTGGACATTTAAATAGCATATAATTACAACTATGTCAATTTTATTTTTGTATATTCAAAGGCTTAAACAACAAAGAACTAGAACACAAGTAACCTCGGTTGTGGCATAGATATAATTACATTCAATATAATCAAACTTGGACTTTCACATATTGTCATGACTGAACAGGAATAATACCCTATATAGCAAATGTTATGGTGAGTACATTTATGTATATATTTTGTTTCGCACGTATTTCAAATGAATATTCCTTAACCTAAATGTACACCAAATACTGCCTACCCTTCCGAGGCATCTGATCTCAACTATTGATTTTTGGTGGAGTTTGTGTTGCTGTTGCTTAATCTTAAGCTTTCTGTGTAAGGCTTTGTTATTGTTGTTTGTCTTTTCGTCGGGTTTTTTATTTGTCATACATGTAAAGACTTGAGTGTTAAAACCCATTGCTGGCCTTCGGCTGTTTTCTGCTCTTTGGTCGGGTTGTTGTCTCTTTGACGCATTCCCCGTTTCCATTCTCAATTTTACCTTTTTAAAACTAAACTTATGATTTTCGATTGGCCCATAGGTATCCTATCACTCCTTAAAATGTTTCTAATAAAGGCATTTTGAAGCAAACAAAACGGTCAATAGAATAAGTTTGACCTACATGTGTATTTCTAAACGATATTAATGGGAAAACTGAATTTACTTTTTACAGCGGATGACCGTGAGGGCATTCCGGTGTTATGTTGCCGCAGACATTTCTACCATCGTGACTTGCGTTTTTGACTGATAACCGGACGTATTTCGTATAATAACGCGGATAATATTGAGTGCAAAATAACATTCCTTTTCGCTTGTTATGTATTAATTTCATCAATAAATATTCATGAAAATAATTTTTAAGAACATAGATAAATGATATGAAAATGTTTTGTCGTGAGAAATATATAAATCAGTAACAATTCAAGAAAACCGAAAATTTGTGTTAACGCATGCGGAAGAATATCTCAAGAACGTTTTGTAACAAACGCGGGAAAATATGAATGCCTACTAAAATCCAATCTATGAGAAAAACGAATTATTACAGAAGAGTGTCCACCATGCACTTGCACAGCACTATCATTAAAATAGTAGAATACAATGATATACAAATGGATGAAAATTATATATAACTGTTATACAAATATTAATATAATATATAACAACAACAAGAGTATACTGATAACAAATGATTATATCACTATAATATAATAGTTATAATGGTGAGGTTGAATTCCTTGTCATTTATTCATCATCCACACAGGAACTTGTCTCAGAAAAAATATATCTATATTCCTTAACCTAACTTTCAGGTATAGAGTCTGAGATGTGATTTGTTTTCTGAGACAAGTGCTTGTGACCATCCACCAGAACTTGCGGTCATCCGATGTTCAGTACTTCAGTACTTTGATTTCTAATTACTAATCTTTAAGTGGAAAAATACATAAATTATTACAAGTCATATCAAATATAATAAGAGCGTTAATTCAATATTAACTTAATTCAACGGTTCTTCTGTATTTACAGCTATAATAAAAGTATATGTACTAAAAAAAAACCAACAAAAGCAACAAAAACAGTAACAAAAACTAAACATAAATCGATATATTATAGTTCACACACTGACAATATGTCTCTCCTGCTTTGCTGATCATGGTTGAATTTTACATAACAAACATATAATACACCAAATAGTGTTGACCTATTGATTAAAATATATGAAAAACGTATTTTACTCCCGAAAAATTAATATTGACAAATGGAACATGGAAATGATGTCCAGGACAAAAAATGAAAACAACACGTTATAATTTCATGCGTCCGAAGCGCTTTTCTGGATTTACTTCATGAGGAACGAAAAAGAACCGAAAAAGTTGAAGAGCTATTTAACCAAAAGGGACCTAAAAAATAGCCAAATCCATCTAAGGCCAACTTTGCCTGAGGGAGTTAAAACCTTAGTTTCTTTATGATTTCAAAATTTACAAACGGATAATTTTAGATAGTTTTTTACAAATCAAGATTTCAAGATGTCAAGATTTTATCATAAAGCAACGCTTTATATATGTGTAACCTGAGGTGAATATATAATAATAAACATGAAATATAATACAATAAACAGTTAATTAATAAAACAATACACCAAACTAGAAGCCGGTTAGTGTCAGGGTGTAGTTTTATTTTAAAGTTGTTATAACGACTTCGCTTATCTAACTCGTTATAACAACTTAGCTAACTCGTTATAACGACTTAGCTTACTCGTTATAACAACTTAGCTAACTTGTTATAACGACTTATTAACAATGTTCCGATAGACTTGCTTTTGAATTTTCAGTTTACAGTATCGTAATAAGTCAATAGATGCCTATGCATGTTAATCTTTTGTATTATTTTGCTGACCCATTGCTTTTTAATGACTATCTCCTTATCATTAAAAAAATAGTATAATAAAAGGTTTAGCATGTAACCACTCCTCCTTTTTAAAAGTTCCTTGATACACAACTGATAAAACTAAGCGAACAAAAAAAAAAAGGCTTCTGTGATTTACCTCTTCCGTTTGAACAATTCATCAAGACAAATAAAACAATATAGATTTATCAGTAAATGTCTTTAAATTTGACACCCTTAAAAAAAGTTCTACATTGTCTAGAAATTGCTTGCGCTCTTCGGTGTACTTAGGACATTTATGTAAACATCGAATTTCATCTTCAATTTCTTTTTTGCAATTGTACATCTTCCAATTTCTATTTCTAATTAATTTGCACCTAGTCGAAATTTCGAAATTTATAAATAAGAAGACCATCGAAAATAAATCAAGAACAAGATATTAGGGGGGTACAGTTAGGTCTTGGAATTGAGAAAGAACTAAGTCGTTATAACAAGTTAGCTAGGTTGTTATAACGAATAAGCTAAGTCGTTATAACGAGTTAGATAAGATATGTCGTTATAACAAGGCAACTAAGTCGTTATAACGAGTAAGGTAAGTCGTTAAAACGAGTTAGCTAAGTTGTTATAACGAGTTAGATAAGCTAAGTCGTTATAACAAGTTAGCTTAGTCGTTATAACGACTTAAAAATAAAACTAGATCCTGACACTAACCGGCTTCCGTAGCACGACCAAACAATATACATATCACAATAAGTTATTTATATTTCCAATAAAAAATGTCATTTAATATACTGGTCTTGTAAAACCTGTTTTATCAGATCTTTATAGTCAGAACTATCTTGATTGACAAATACATATCCTAATCCTTTATCATTAAATATTGATTTAATGAAATTCAACATTTTGAAGGACTGACTGCTATTTTGCTTTAAACTAAGTTATAATCTATACAAGTCTAGTTAGGGACTACCATTTGATTTTTATGGGGGGTGGGGCTAGGATGAAATTTGAAAAAATAAGCAGGACAGGAGTTTTGAGTAAAAAAAAGGCAGGATGAGCAACTTGTTAAAAAAAGGCAGGATGACAATTTGTGTAAAAATTCAGGATAAACTAGTAAAAAAGGCAGGACCGAATAGAGTAAAAAATAAAAAGGCAGGACAGAGATTACAACTAAAAAAAAAGCAGGACAAAATTTTTCATCCTAGCCCCCCATAAAAATCAAATGGTAGCTCCCTTACTACTTAATTTTTCACCATGCAATATTTTTCTCTTAAATGATGCCATTATTATTTTAACTTTTATTTCTAATGGAAATCTACCTAAATGTGACAGACCATATAGTTAGGTGTTGTAAAATTTTAAATGTCGTTTACAAAACTCTAAGTGAATTTGTTCTAAAATTTTCAAGTTTTCGAACCCCCAAATCTCACCACTATATAATAAAATAGACCATGGCTTCAAAAATTTGAGCTACAAGTCAAATGGAATGACTTGGTTTCTTATGTTTCTATACAAGCAGTATTATGCCTTTTGTGCTTGGTTAATAAGTTTTTTCTTACCGAAGTACGGCCTACTGAGCTGATGATACCCTCGGGGACTGATAGTTCACCAGAAGAGGTATCGACCAGTGTTGTAAAAATTGAAAACGACACGTTATCATTTAATGCGTCCGAAGCGCTTTTCTGGATTTACCTTCATCAGAAACGCTCAAAGCTGAATATTTGAAAACCAAGGATGTATAAGAACCGAAAAAATGACAATCATTCCATACACCAAAATGATGTAGCCCTATCTAAGGAACGGACATAATCACAAAAACATATCATTGATCTTTAGAATAAGATAAATCCGTACACATATTGCTAATATGATAGTGAAAAGAGAAACTAAAAAAGTTTATCAATTGAAAATTTTCAAGTCATAATGTGTCAAAATCTTGTTAGATATTACAGTAAATATCTTTGGAGATATTCGTGATACTCAAGTCATCAAGGATACTGCAAACATTGTTTGTATTTTTGGTGGTGTGTTCTTTAACTTTGACTACATCGCATATTGGTTTTAATGGCTACGTGAAAAAATCAGGAGATCAGTATGTTACAGGAAGTGAAGAGAAAAAGCTTCTGAAGTAAAGTTCGAATAATAATGATATCGCTTCAATTCAATAAACATGTTCCATAAATCAAAACAATGGTCGAAAAGAAGAAAAATGCTCCTAAACTGGTTACCAAGCGGTATAGAATGATGCTGTCAAATAACGACATGGTAGCGTGTGTTATTGGGCCATGACAATGATTTGAAAGAAGAATCGTACACCTTCCAAAATGCTGAAAACAAAAACTTTGTTCAGATATCTAAATTGCAAACATATAAAATTAGTTTTAAATCTTGCTATGTTTTAAAAAATACAGTTTCTTTTTTCCGGTAGTATAGCATCTTTGAAAATGATGTTATTTTCGAAAACTTATCATTGACCTATGAACAATGAAAATAATGTCAAGGTCAAATGAATCTTACCAAACGGACATGTACATTTAACATTCGTTACACCCTATGTAGTTGACCTATTGCTTATAGTATCTGATGAACAGACTTGACATTCGAAAAGACTTTGATCACTCTTTCATGAACCCTGCTTGGTGGACATATAGCTTACGACCTTGCACTTAATCAATAAATCACATTAAGTTGATTTGAAACCACATAGGAAAAAACTAAATAGTTTTTCAAACAGTTGCTGAACAATGAAAAAAGGTCAAGCACAATGGACATATCCCAGACGGAAACTTCGTAACATAAGATATCTGTATACAAGCTATGAAGTATCCAGGCATTCTGCTTTCTCAAATATAAAGCTAAAGTTATATAAGACATAGTTTACACCGACGCCGGATAAATACCCCTTATTGTCTTGCAGGTGAGACACAAGTTGTACATTGTTATTTGTCTCATTGAATACTATCACTTTTCATTTCCTAAACATACATTTCCCCATCTTTGATTGTGATTTTCCATTACATATGTTTCTCGGTTGGTTTGAACTCCATCACCGTAAACCAATGAGCATGTGCCTGTCGCTTAGCAGGAACCTTTTCAGTCAAATGATTGTCTTTGTTTAAATCTTTAGTTACGTTTTGGTGATTGGAAAAATAGTGTAAGTGTTGATTTGACCAACAATTTATGCATGTCGTGTATTTGTCACAACTTGTATAGTCCCCGAAACATTCTAAGAATTCTCGATGGATTTATCCAACATTTACGTTAAAGTATAATATAAATCAATTATACTCGATCAACTTAGACAACCAGAGACGATTATATTTGTTGAGGCCCTGCAGGATAGGTATTAAAATTACACGAAACATGCATTGTAAACGCAAGCAGTTATATTTGACAGACTTGCATTGGAGAGGTTATAATCAACAATATTTCCATCGAGTACGAAAACACTTAAATAAAATCACTTACTAATCGTGAACCGTAATATATTTAGAAGTTGAAATATACTGCCACAAATGTGAAGCGTTTTCATGAATGCGCCTACCATTTTATTAAAGGATAGTCTCAATAATAAATTTTCTATTATATCTAGTATACTTTTTGTTTTGTTACAGGCTGAAAAGCCACTCACCAAGGAACAAATAAACGGTAAGTATTTACAGAATTTTATGCAAATAATGGCAATATTAAATGGATTGTGTGTCGTGTAAGATCGTAGGTAACGTTTTTGATGAATAATTAGTTCAATTTATCACTGAGATTTTCACCACACTTTCTTGTTTTGGTTCAGGATACCCGGTGTTCTATTGGTTTTAAGTCATTATGACTAAGGTCAAGGTGCTAAAATAAATCCCAGTTTTAGAAAAGTGGTTTCATGTTGATAAATCAAATGCTACATATTGGAATGCAATCTAACTTAGGTATGTGGTCACATATAATAAGAAGATCCCTATTGATATTGAAGTCGTCAGATCAAAGGTCAAGATCCTTGTTTCTAATAATGGGTGTGTGTAATACAACATTTTGTCTAAAACCATAGCAGAAAATAATCACACCTTAAAATACACAGGCAAAACTATTATCAATGTAAGCTTTTTACTTCAGCCAAGAGATGGAAGCTACGTTAGTACCGTTTCATGCATCAACCTTAATAAATTGGTTTACTACAAATGTTAAGAGAAAAAGCTTCATCTATATTATTTTAACCAGAAAATATCCGAAATAGATATTTTAATCTTAAACATGTTACAGGCATTTTCTATATTTAAGCATTTTATAAAATGGAAAACGTTAGACATTTTTTTAAAATGCCTGTCAGATTCAGGCATTTTATATGATAACTGACTAATTTTTTCAGGCATTTTTCAAAATGCCTTATTATTATTCTATAGAATGGAATGTTAACAAAAACTAAGCCATTAAAACTATTGAACAATTGAGCAATTTTATCTTTGATAATTATTAAATTTTAACTCTTGCATTTTCGGAGTTTTAATAATCAAAAATAAACTTAAATTATTTAAAATTCCCACAAGTACTTAAAATCGACAATTATAAAATGTTTGGACGGCAGAATCTGTGAAACTTTTGTCCTGATTTTTTTGGCAAATTCATCGTAAGCCGTTAATCAGGGTCTTTTCATTGCAACCACATATGGTGACACATTCAGCTCTGTCAATACTTTTTCTGATAAAACACTTAATGTTTTAGATACTAGTAGTTCATCACAACCATTACATGAAGAGTTTGGAAAATAGTTTATAAAAAAGTCGAGTTGGCCGAGATGTGTTGATTGGAAAGGTTAAAAATAGAAAATTGTTAATTACATACGAAATGGATAGAATGGCAATTAAAACATTGAATGATGATGATTACAATTATGAACATTATGAAGAATTGGTTTTAAAAGAATTTGAAGATGTGACAGAAACAATTTTTTGGAACGAAAGGGTTAATTATGGAATTGAGAAAATGATGGACTACGTGAAACAACATAATTTGTAATGTAAAAGTTATTTAATATGATAAGTCTTGTGCGAGATAGGAACGAGTGACCTTTGTATGACAGTGTTTTTGTATGTCTGTGGGTTTTGTTTATTGATTTAAAAATGAAATATAGGCAATACAATGTATTTCCAATGTTCGTGTCATATTTATAAAATACATCGTATTCATTAACTTGCGTTTCTGGAATGGATATTACCAGTCGTACATGCATTTAATGTGAATCTTTGACTTTTAATAGAGACACTTTTTCATTCATGGAAAATATTGACTATATATATGATTTAATAACTAACAATTTGTTTGACAATAGTTTAAAAAAAAAAAAAAAATGGTTTTTAACTGTATGTTAGTGAATACAAAAGAATGATATGGTAAGAGTGAGGAAGCCTATAAGTATAGGGACTTGATGTTTTCTGTGATATATGTAAATATTGTAAAAATTGAGATGAAGTTGAATAAATATACAAGATAAAAAAAAAAAAAAAAAAAACGGATTATGTTTTAGTTTGATCACCGACCGTGCGAGGGCTTAACAGCCAGTCAAGGTCGTTAAACACCCCCAGTAGTTTAAGTTTGTCTAAAGACGGGTTTTCCTGTCTGATATGGTGAATCTTTCCACTCTGTTGGTTAGGTAACCTGGTCTGTTTTAAACGCTAAATTCATAGATTGATCCATGTTTATTTAGATTAAATTTATGTAGTCTAATTTGATCTTTGATACCTCTCTATTTTTGATATTAGTTTACATTGCTAAATTATACTCCCCATTTACTTTTGATACATTTTTCGTCTACATTTTTTGATACTACTTTACACTTGTTGAATTTGCTTGCCTTGTATTTTGTTAATAAACGTTTATTGTTGAAACAGCATTAAGTCTCTTTTAGCTCCAGACAGAGTACAAATAAACATACAGGATAAAAATAGAAGTCTGAATAGAGAACACTTTTAAAAATACAGAGTAAAAATGTAGAATACAAGTTACCAACAGCATACCGGTTTGAGTTTAGTGAGTTGAGCTATCACTGGGCATTCGTCAAGCTTAAAGTGCATCATACACTGAGGCCGTATCATAAGAACCTTGCAAACCTTATCCAATCGAACCCCTCCTATTACAGTTCTAAAATAAACCTCAGTTTTAGAAAAGTGGTTTCATGTTGCTTAATCAAATACTACATATTGGATTGCAATCTAACTTAGGTAGTGGTCACATATGATAAGAAGATCCCTATTGATTTTGAAGTCGCCAGATCAAAGGTCAAGATCCTTGTTTCTAAAAATTCATCGTAAGCTGTTAATCAGGGTCTTTTCATTACAAACCACATTATGGTGACACATTCAGCTCTTTCAATACTTTTCTGATAAAACATTTAATGTTTGAAAACATGTGGTTTCGCAAACAGCACACACATAAATATCTTCTTTATCGTGTGTTCCCAAAAGATTCAAAGTAACATTAGCAAGATTAGGTTGACTTAAATCTTTTGGCTTATCAGAGCATTCAACAGCTAAAGCAGAGCCTAACATGGCGGGTGATGCACATATACATGAGACGCCTACCCTGCGACGTGCCCGGTATTACTTTTTATGAGATTCCCTAAGGTTTGTTTGTTACCTTAATTTGTCTCTTCTTGATCGATTATTGAGATTTTAACATCGGTAAACAATTATAGTCAACTTTAATTCATCAGATTGTAAAGACCAAAGAATCCCCTTGAATTAGTGAAAATGAAGATACTCATATCTTTGCATTACAACCAGATACGGCCTTATATGGCGAAACTCATGCTTGGAGGGGAATCCGTTAAGCTTTGTAGGATTTGTAAATTCGCATTCTTTGTGAATGGGGACATTAAAGCTGATGCCTCGTGTAAGGAGAGAACCCGTATCTGCACATTTTTAGAACTCTTTGACTGTTCCGTAGGTGGCCTGTAGGAAGGCAACGTTTCTGTACCAATCCAACATACTTTCATTTTGAGTGACATTTTTGTCCTTTATCTGGGTTAATCCATTGCAGAACTTACCTATTTTATTGATTATCTATTTGTTCTAGTACTTAATATGCATGAAATATTTGCTTCTGAACGAAAACAAACAACAACCAGTTAATAAAAAACACCCTCATTGTTTTTCTCTGCTTCATATTACACACTCCAGTTTTAAATCTAGATTTAAAAAAAAAAAAAAATCGTTTGCGAATTTTGTTCTATTGCAAAAAAAAAAAAAAAATATTTCCTTCTGTCATCATGATAAGAAGATCGTAAAATTATTATCTGAAATACAGTGTGAGTACAAAGTTAACGACTTTTGTACTTAGCTAACAAGAACTGATTATAGACATACATACTTTCACATCAGTTATTTAAAAAAATAAACCAAAATGTCTGTAACATATATAATGAGTAAATTTAATTGATGGATGGACAATATTGGCATGTTCTATGAAATTATACCAGGCATCATCAGTTTCGTCCACCCTTTAATGTGAATATCATCGATGAAAAAGATGCAGGTTAAGAGACGAAGAAGCAATGTCTCTAATGTTTTCTTTTCAAGTATGTCATAGATGGTTTGTGTAAGATTGTGTCATTTTTGTTCCCATGGATATTCTATTTATTCGTAGCGAATGTTTTCAATTGAAAATAAATATATAAATATATTTTTTAAAACACTTATGAGTAGTTAAAAATATGCATTGTGAGAAATAAGTATGTGTGGGTCTATGTGTGTTTGGAGCCCACTTTTTCAAGTTTTAAGATGTTCGAAAGTGTCCACTTCAGTATTTTCTTTATTATGTATACTTTATGGTTCGGTTGAAATCAAGTCGGTAAGTCTCAAGGTTTGATTTTATTTTTGTTAGAATATTTATGACATAATTGCCGTCAGAAGTTAAGAAAGCAACACTTACCCCTTTTTATTAGGAAAATGCCATGTTTATCCACGACGGACATAATATTGCTGAATGAATATAAGTTTGAGCAAGTGAAATTTTATTGTAATATGCCATAAGTGTGGACAAGTGTTGCACATTTGTTGGGTCTATGTACGAAATCCATTAAGATATTCTTCAAGAACCGTTCTCTTTCTCTCTGTCAACGTATATACATCAATTGAGTTTACTCATGATATTTGTTTTAAACAGGAATACCAATTTTGAATAAAATAATACCACAGAAACTATAGACGGCGTCACTTGTACGGACATCTCCCCTACTTATTCGTGTCTGAGTTGAAAGTCAAGTTCTCTAATTTGTTTATGTGACTTTCAAGATTTCACAAATCACACGCTATATATATTATTCAATATCACTTCAAACAGCGACGCTTTGATAAGCATTCTGCTAGTATACTTGTTTTGTGCTATTCTATTTTAAACGAAATACATCACGTTCAAAGATGAGGAATATTTTTCTTTTTTATCATAGAATATAAAGACGCCTTCCGTGCTTTTGATACAAATGGGGATGGCAAAATATCATGTAAAGAGTTACGTGTCTTCCTTAAATCAATGGGAGAGAATCCATCGGATGCAGAAATTAAAAGAATAATGAAACGAGTCGACAAAGACGGTATGTTTTAAAAATTAATGAGTAAATATCATCAGACGTATAAGTAAAAGACGTATCTCAAGTGTATCGATTTATATTCTTTATACTGACAGTTGATGGACTATATTTTTGTCAATACTTATATCAATATTAAATACATCAGTGATGAATTTGAGTGTGAAGACATACAACCAGATCCTGAAATTTCAGATGGTTACAAAGGGGATTGTCAATAACTCAAAAGCAGGGTATTATTACTTGTTTACCAAAAGGTGATAAACCTAGACAGTTCATGAAAAATTGGCGACCAATAAGTGTTTTGAATACAACATATAAACTAGCTCATTGGTTACAGTTTAAATGAATGTAAACCATGTTTGAGTAATCATGAAAGTTTAAATTATATGCAAGCTTGTTTAGCAATTGAAATTTGCTGTCAGATTCAATTGAATCATCTATTCATGAAATTCATCAAATAAGTTAGACTTAACTCAATGATAATACTAATTTGGCAAGTATGTCATAGTTGACATTTGACAGTTGAATTGTACATGTGTAATGAATCTGATATCAATGTTAATAATCCAGATATAAGTTATGCATGAGACTAATTTTCAGCTTATAACTTAATAACTATGGCAATTATCATATAATACTATAAATCTATATCATCAATTATCGATCAGTAGTATCAAGTCTGCGTAAATATACATCAATTAATTCACATAGTCAAGTCATGTAATCTATCATATTGTCAAATCAATTCAATCAATCAATGCTATTGCTCAAAGTATAATCATGCAGTTAATCAGTTACAATGTCATTGACAACAATTTCATAGTATGATCATGAATTTCGATGAAATGTCTTTCATATATACGTAATTTCTAATGTCTATGATACATTGTAATTGAATTGAAGTATAGCTATTCTTGCAAATTGTATCTTGCAAAATTGAAAAGTAAATAGTTTCATGAAACGATACTTACATAATAAGTTTATAGCAACAGTAAATAATGATTCTCGTCTAACAAATATGTCAATATCAATTTTCTTCTAATGCACCGATGATGCAAGTTAGTACATGTACATTTAAATGACTATTGACAAAATGAAGTTTTACATTACTACATGAACTTGAAATCTGCTTGTATTTCACTAATGAATCATAGTCTCAGGTGATACACGACTGAAAACACATTTTATATTCATAACTACTCTAAATATCAGCACAACAATGTTAAATCTTCAAATTTGCAAACTTGCGGAAACAAATTTTTGTTCTTCCCTCGCCGGGATTCGAACTCATGCTATTAGGATATCGAGACAACACCGCCTGCACTGTGTCCATCGCTCTAAACCACTCGGCCACCTAGACTGAACTAAATTTCAGCTTTCTTTGGTCTAGTGGTACCTTTCCTCGTCAGTAGAATCTAGAGTTGTAACACAGTACATGATATATGAGGCATGAAGATGGAATTGATTGCAGATTAGCTAAATATCTATCGTAAAGGATCGTAAGATACAGTCACAGAAATAATTATTTTGATAAGTACGTCTAAACAAGTGACAACTCTACGAGAGATGCACCCATTGGATCACCAGTGAAGGTGATACACGACTGAAAACACATTTTATATTCATAACTACTCTAAATATCACAACAATGTTAAATCTGCAAATTTGCGGAAGCAAATTTTTGTTCTTCCCTCGCCGGGATTCGAACTCATGCTATTGGGATATCGAGACAATATCTTCATGCCTAATATATCATGTAGTGCGTTACAAATCTAGATTCTACTGACGAGGAAAGTTACACTAGGCCACCGAAAGCCGAATTCTTAGTTCAGTCTAGGTGGCCGAGTGGTCTAGAGCGATGGACACAGTGCATGCGGTGATGTCTCGATATCCCAAAAGCATGAGTTCGAATCCCAGCAAATTAAAAAAAAAAATTTGCAAATTTTACATTGTTGTGCTGATATTTAGAGTAGTTATGAATATAAAATGTGTTTTCAGTCGTTTATCACCTTCACTGGTGATCCAATGGATAGATCTGTCGTAGAGTTTTTACATGTATATATATATATGTATATCAACAAGTCTAAATACAAAACGCATTTGACTAGCAGGTCGAACAACGGATGTTCTTAAACTCTGCTAACTGCCATGGCGATTGCCAAATAAACGGATCACCAGATGTAACAAAATGGATCTTAATTATAAATCTAATACCAAACCGAAAACAATAAACTTGCGGAAAAGATGGTATACTATATATATAGACCCCTCTACCAAGAAATTTGTTTTGCATGCACACGTATACAAATTGCGGTTTTTATCCAACGCAATCATAGGTTTGAACGTTGTTTTCAATTTAGACTTGTATATATATATATATACGTCTGAACCAGTGACGACTCTACAACAGGTTTTATCCATCCGATCACCAGCAGTGATGGTGATACAAGGCTGACAATACATTCTGTATATATAATTCGTCTAAACATCAGCCCATTAATGTTAGATCTGTAAATTTGCTTTTGCTTTCGCAAATTTACACGCATTTGACTAACAGGTCGAACAACAAATGTTCTTAAATCCTGCTGACTGCCATTGGCGATTGCCAAATAAACGGATCACAAGGTGTAATAAATGGATCTTAACTATGAATTTAATACCAAACAGAAAACAATAAACTTGCGGCAAAGATGGTATACCGCAAACAAAGGTGCAAAGATTTTTTGTACACCATATCCGGATTTCGACAATTAATGTCTCTTCAGTGATGTTAGGAATCGAAACGGTTAATGGAAGGCCACATAATTTACCTCAATTTAGGATAGACTCTTGAATTTTAAGGAGTCAAAATAGGATGAACGGATCATATTAACCCGAAGGCAAATATAATACAAGCCCAAACGAAAAAATATAAACAAGTCTGAATTGAAAACAACGTTCAAACCTATGATTGCGTTGGATAAAAACCGCAATATATACGAAAAATATCAGAAGTGATACGAAATATTTCGATTTTGACATTAAGAACAAAATAAAGAAAGAAAAAACACATTGCTACGGACAAGATGCATAAAAAAAGAAAATAACACGTTTTAATTTGGTGATTCCAAAGCACTTGCATGAATCTGGACTTACCCCGAACCCAATTATTTAAAAGTCGGGGATGTACAGAAGAACTAATTATGACCCTCGGGGACTTAGTAGTCCAACAGCAGCGATATTGCCCTAGTGCTAGGAAAAGAAAATAACACTTTGTAAATTTACGAAGCTTGAGCATTATACGTAGATGGACACAACTTGTAGTTAGCAGAATGATCATTAGTTAAAGATTAACCAATAAAGTTACATGACCTTTAATGATGATTGTACTTACCATAATGTGTGGGACCATTTTGAATACAAAAGATATGGAAAGATTAGAAATGTAAAAAGTTAAACAAATCATACCATTGAGCGTGAAATTTGTGATGACTGTTGAATGTAGGACCGATTGAGTTGGTGGGAGAAAGTATATGTATACTTGAAAATGTATAATACAATTAATTCTTAAAATTATTTTTGAAATAACCTTTTTGTATGAGGTGGAAATTATTATCAAAATGGCATATTTTGTAGGTGAGCGATATCAGGCCCATAGGCGCCTCTAGTTACCCACAAATGTATAATGTTTTAAATTACTTAATAGTCACTTTAAGCACTTTTGTTTATATTACCTTAGATTCTTGATGATAATGTTGTAATAGGATCAAAAACACTTGCCTTGTAAAGCTGTGATACCGAAAATTTAAGAAATTATTACAAGACATCTTGAAAAATAACCTTTGTGTGAAATAAATTCAAGAACAGTTTCTCCTGTCTTTTAAACCCAAACTACTATCATGATAGGTATTACAACTGCATGTGTTATAATATTTATATAGGCAGTGGAACAATAGAGTTTACAGAATTTGTTGCCATGATGACCGAACAAAGAGAACAAACTTTGCAATCAGACGAATACAGGAAGGCATTTAATTCGTTTGATCTTGACGGCAATGGTTTGATTACTGTCAAAGAGTTTAAGAAAGCGATGGCACGACTTGGCGAAAAAATATCTGAAAAGAAAGTAAAGAAAATAATGAAAGAGATAGATATAGACGGGGATGGCTGCATTAACTACCAAGGTTAGTACTAGTAAGTTAGCTGCATATTATATATCGTTAACTGATTGATTGGTCTTAACGTAGTTGGGGGAAAATGCGAGGCTCTACCGAACAATTCAATTTGTTTGGGAAGGAGAAGGCTTTTTTTTTTAATTTTACGATTGTCTTTCTTTGGGGTAAGAGAATATTTAACTCTTCTGTAAACATGATCCCGGTGTGCATCAATTTGGTAAATCATCTCTAACTTGACACATCTAAGTTAAGGTTAAACAATTTCTTTACAGACCATTGTGTTATTTCAGTTAATGGACAGTAGTTTTACAATACCCAAATAAAAAATTGAAAACAACACGTTTAATAATTTCATGCGTCCGAAGCGCTTTTCTGGATTTACCTTCATCAGAAACGCTCAAAGCCAAACATTTGAAATCCGAGGATTTATAAGTACCGAAACCGTTGAAGAGCTATATGACAAAATAACCTAAAATAAATAGCCAAATTAATCTAAAGTCAACTTTGCCTGAGGAGTTGAAACCTTAGTTTCTTAATAATTTCAAAATTTATAAACAGACAATTTTAGAAAAGTTTGTTAAATCATGTCAGTACCGAAGTACTGACTACTGAGCTGATGATACCCTCGGGGACTGATAGTCCACCAGCAGAGGTATCGACCCAGTGATGTAAAAAATTGAAAACAACACGTTTAATAATTTCATGCGTCCAAAGCGCTTTTCTGGATTTACCTTCATCAGGAACGCTCAAAGCCAAACATTTGAAATCCGAGGATTTATAAGTACCGAAACCGTTGAAGAGCTATATGACAAAATAACCTAAAATAAATAGCCAAATTAATCTAAAGTCAACTTTGCCTGAGGGAGTTGAAACCTTAGTTTCTTAATAATTTCAAAATTTATAAACGGACAATTTTAGAAAAGTTTGTTAAATCATGTCAGTACCGAAGTACTGACTACTGAGCTGATGATACCCTCGGGGACTGATAGTCCACCAGCAGAGGTATCGACCCAGTGATGTAAAAAATTGAAAACAACACGTTTAATAATTTCATGCGTCCGAAGCGCTTTTCTGGATTTACCTTCATCAGGAACGCTCAAAGCCAAACATTTGAAATCCGAGGATTTATAAGTACCGAAACCGTTGAAGAGCTATATGACAAAATAACCTAAAATAAATAGCCAAATTAATCTAAAGTCAACTTTGCCTGAGGGAGTTGAAACCTTACTTTCTTAATAATTTCAAAATTTATAAACAGACAATTTTAGAAATAAAGGTTCATTTGTTTATTTGTACTATCATTGAAACATCTGCACATTATGTGGTTATTGCTAATCAATGAATAAAGCTGGAATTCCAAATAGTATTGTAAGTTCTGTAGAATGTCATTGATCTATCAACACATGTAGCTTCATCAGACACCATCATTTTCAAGACGGAAAACTAATTAGAAATTTAGTCTAGTAATTATTATTATATTGACCCTGCTTTCTTCTTGGTACAGTATTGATAGCACGTGATGGCTTTTGTTTTGAACAACAGACAAATAATACATGTAACCATTTTTAAACACTAAATAAATATTCGACTGTTCTTTGGTTACACAAATTGTATGAAAGTTGATATAAACAAATTAGAATAAATGTCTGAATATTTTGTGTCACTGAGGACCTAAATTTGTAAAAAGTTGTTCTAATTTAAAACAGAAGGCAAATCTTTAAATTCCTTGAGATACATTTTATTTTTAGTGCCTCAACGCCTCACTAAATATCTTTCAAGAAGAAAAAAAAACAGGATAAAAAGGAGATAAAATGTACAACTTCTATTCCATAGTATAGAGTAAAGTTAGTTGCTACATTTGACTTCTCTACCCACGTAATAAAATAATCAATCTAACTTGTAATAACAATGACCAACAAAGATACAAACATCTTGTTTCAATAACGGATACATTAAAATTTTCAGAAAATGTGTGAGGTGTACAATTTGGCATTGTGGAATGTACGTATTGTATACCCAGACACGCCAGGTCAGATCAGGGATGTTAAATCTGATGCCTCATGTAGTGAGAGTCATACAATGCACGTCTGTACTCAAGTTAAAGAAACATGGCAACAACTCTTTGAGAAATTTTTATGGGGAGCTGTTGCAGGGCACTATCTCTGTCTCTATCCAACATACGATATTTTCCCATTGTTAGTTTGAATTTTCAGCACTTCATTCCGGTAAACACATTTTGCAGAACCTTCTTACTGGAGTTATTGTTGATTTTTCTTGATCTAAAGGAACCTATGGGGTATGGAAATCTGGTTATCCCTGAACCCATGCGGCAATCGAAACCATTGATTAAGAGTCGTTTGACTTTGCGGGATGAATTATAAATACGCAGCCACGTCCGGTCGGAATTTGGACGTCAACTCCGATGCCAAGGGTAAGGAAGTGCAATTATCGCTGCACGTTAAAATAAACCTTATAACAACTCTTTAGGGGTCTTTAAGTGTCCTGTTACAAGGCAACAATTCCAGTCCTGTCTAATACGCCCTCCTTTTCCTTTTTCAGTCCCATTGTCCTCCTATTTATCCTGGTCGAACCTAATTATTGGATGATTGTTCATTTTCTCGTTCTAAGTAATTATACTTTACAATTTTACACATAGAACAACCAACCAATCGAACCTGTATAAAATTCTACTTTTAACATTTTATGAATATTGAAGCTCTTTTGCATTGCTGGTTTGGTCCTTTAACCGTCAACTCGCAAGCTGCAATGAGACCTCGACTCTCAAACCTCTGTGCATCGTTTGTATGCCTCACTAAAATAAGGGTCAATCTACGCCACTGATTTTTCATCGTCTTAAACGGGATACTGAGTGTACATAAACATGCATTCCATCACAACATTTGATTACTTATGTATTTATAAAAGTATACAGTATGATTATATGTTTAATTCAATGAATATTCCTCTAGGAGTGTTCTGATGCTTTTGAAAGTGACAATTTAAATGTAATGTAAGTTATACAATGTAAAGTTAGGTAGATATTAAGATAGTGTATCTTTCTTATATTTTGTATTTCATTTATGCTCCATCTCTTTTATTTTTTTTCCAGAATTTGTCAGAATATTGACAAAATAAACCAGTTATAAAGAAGCAAATAGAAAGGAAGACTTATCAGTATTCTGAAGTTGATATTGGTGCTAAATTGACTTCTATACAGATACATTAAGAAAAATTCATAACAAGCTGAGTTGCTCTGATGATCTGATAATTTCATAACTATAATTTGAGTGGAGTTATCTTTCGTTCTTCATGCAATGTATATTATTGGGTTTCACTGCGTATGGCAAATTAACAAAACAAAAATTTTGCCATATTCGTCAGTTAGTTGGACATAATTTTCTCCATTCAAATATATTGAGAAGAAACAAATCAGTCCCTCTATCGAATAAACGAAAACCGCGATTAACTACAAATTGCAATAACATTTTATTTTAACAGTATCATTCAGAACTGAATTTTACGATGTTTTTATTACTATGAAAATTGTGACGGGTATAGGTTTCGCAAAACTAAAAACTTGTATTTTAAATTTTTATTTGTTTGCAGCATTTCCTGAAATTGCAATAATTTATCTCACCTCTTGTTCAACAATCGCAATAATAAAGCCACCAAAATATTTCTGAATTTACGGTATTAAATTATCATCAAGTCAATTTTATTTTTTAAAGATTGGAAAATATCAAAAATGTATGTTTTAGTTAACCATGAGCATATAGCCTTTACGCGCAGTCATATCCGAGAATTCCTGGCATTGAGGATCTTTATTAAAATACTGGAATACTTCTTATGAAATCATAATTTAAACGTTAAATCCGGGCTATCAGACGTTTAATCCATACTTTGTATGGCTCACTAACTGTCTGCATGTTACTATCCGTTGCCGATTTCGACACATATACATTGTTATATATGTGAACATTAACAATAAAGCCTTCAAAATCTATTTTAAAGTCTAAAATCTATTATGAAAAAAATAAACTTGAAAATAGATATTTGGACCCATAAATGAATTTAAAAAAAAAAAATAGGTACCCTTCAGACGAAAGACATCTTTCGAGAATAGATGGCATCAAGAATATTCAAAATTAAAATCAAATTAAGATATTTGGGCAACCGTAAATTTTGTAATCACGAACCAATGATCTTCAAAATTGAACAAAGATGTAGTTTTTTATGCTGATCTTTAAGAATGCGATTAAAACCGACAGTCCACAGACTTTCAGACATTCATCTTTAACTTACGTCACTCAAGATACAGATCGAACATCATTTGTAAACATCAATTATATTGTAAACTAAGCTTAAAGCTAGATATCAAGTTGGACATAGATGCTGAGTGGTGCCAGATCATCTACAGTGATCACTATCCTGTCAATACTGGGATTGTAAGTTTGAACCCCGCCAATAAACAAAAAAAAACAACCGCTATGATAAAGACAGATGAGTTGAAAGTGACGTTACACACCAACATTCAATCAATCAATATACTTCAAATTTACACGTGACACGCCTATTAGTGGCGAGCTTTTACGCAGGATTTTCAAGGGATTTGATCTTCAAGGTATATTGTAGATATTGGAACAGTTTTTATGTTATACCTCATAATGGTACATATAGTAAACACTCATATAATGTATGATAATCAAACGCTGAGCATTACACAAAATCTACAATGGATAGAAAACAATGACCTGTCTGTTTTTAGTGTATGAACTAAAATTGTTTCAATTAGATTCTTACCTTTTCCGCCACACATCTAATTGCAATACACACTTATATAAAGTGTAAACAGCTCCATTTATGTGCGATTTTAAAGACCAATACGATTTTTGGTAGGACCCATACCATCTGATTGCTTGTCACATACACAAAAATCTTTTTTCTTTCATATATATTTTCTAAATTTTTAATTTCATTAGAGGCTTCCTCTCATGTTCCTCCTTTTTTCACAAAAATGACTAGCGACCTGTCAGATATGTGTTTCTTGTATTTTGTAGTTTATTGTAGATGGCAAATATATACACAGAGTAAATTTATAATAGAATATACGTAAATATTTCAAAAAGGTTATTTTTTTTACTATACATTACGATTTTATGAAACCTTTAGGGAGCTACCATTTGATTTTTAGAGGGGGGGGGAGCTAGGATGAAATTTGTAAAAAAAGGCAGGACAGGAGTTTTGAGTAAAAAAAAAGGCAGATGCAACTTTGCCAAAAAAAAAAAAAAGGCAAGATGACAATTTATGTAAAAAAAGTCAGGATAAACAACTAAAAAAAAGGCAGAACCGAATAGAGTGAAAAATAAAAAGGCAGGACAGAGATTGCAACTAAAAAAATGCAGGACAAAATTCATCCTAGCCCCCCCTCCCCATAAAAATCAAATGGTAGCTTCCTTATATGAATATTCTTTAAAAAAAATTATCATTACTGTCAATGAAACTTCCTCATTAAAGATTAAAATTTGATAATTAGAGGTCAGCAAATTCATTTGTCCGAAGTTATTTGAATATAAATTTAAGAAGATGTGGTAAAATTGAGAAGGAGACAACTTCCCACTAGAGTCCAAGTGACGTAGAAGTTAGAAATTATGGGCCACCGTACGACCTTTGACAGTGAGCAAAACTTATACTGCTTAGCAAGCTAAAAAAAGCATCAATATGACTAATGTAAAACAAATCAAATGAGAAAAATAACGACCTGATTTGTGTACAAAACAATAAACGAATAAGTAATAAGACATACAATTAAATCGAAAACAACTGAATTACAGTTTCTGACTTGAGACAGGCGCATTCAAAATGTTACAAGCTAACCTGGGACAGTGGTATAACAGAACAACATAAAAACAAACTATAAAAATCTCGAAAAAGTCTTGACTTATCAGATCGACACAAAGCACACAAAAAGCAAGTAACAGAAAACACTTAAGACAAAAAGTACCGACATGACAGTAGTCGCAGTCACTGAAAGCCAGTTCAAAGCCGATCATATATCCAAGATTAAAACATCAAAGTGTATTTTTGTCTCGCCTTGACGGAGTCAAAAAGCGAGACATAGGTATGCTGTTTCCGGCGTCGGCGGCGGCGTCAACAATGTATTAGTTTGTGATTAGGTCTAGTTTATGGTGAACCACTAGTGGTAGGTCAATGATATTTGGTATGCAGTTGTATTAGCATTGGCACATCTCATTACCATGGAGATTGTTTGGCCCTCCCCTCTCAGTTATGGTCTATTGACTTTGAAACTTTGCTTAGTTTACATGTTTTAGTTTGTGATTAGGTCTATTTTATGGGGAACCACTAGTGGTAGGTCAATGATATTTGGTATGCAGTTGTATTAGCATTGGCATATCTCATTACCATGGAGATTATTCGACCCTGCCCCCTCAGTTATGGTCTATTGACGTTGAAACTTTTGCTTAGTTTACATGTATTAGTTTGTGTTTAGGTTTGTTTAAAGGGAACTACTTATGGTAAGTCAATGGTATTTGGTATGCAGTTGTACTAGCATTGGCACATCTCATTTCCATGGAGTTGTTTAGCCATATACCTTCAATCATGGTTCATTGACTTTGAATATTTACAAACTTACATGTTATAGTGTTGCTATTTTAAATTCAACATTTGCATTATTTAATTACAAAAAGGCGAGACATATATCTGTGTTAACAGTTTATTCAATACTTTTGGCATTATCTACGTTAGGACTTCATGCAGCGAAAATCTTAAGATAAATATTTTTTTTTATATTTTACATACAGATTATTCACTTCAAAGATTTATAGTGTAAACATGAAAATGATCAACTCTTACTTGATTTTGTATCAATAAAACTCGTATAAGAGTTTTATTAGGAACAACATAAATTTTATGATTTTTTTTTTTTCAGAATAACAGTCTCGATTAATAAAGAAAATATTTTTACTCTATTTTTTGTGCAATGTAAGTACTAAACTCTCTTTCTCTATAACAAGCTGTGGTATTATTACAAATGAGACAACGTTCCATCCGAGACTAGATGACGTAAACATTTGCAACTATCGCTCATCGTACGGCCTTCAACAATGAGCAACACCTGTACCGCATAGCAAAGTAGAGAAGGCCCTAACATGTTAAAAGGTAAACCCATTCAAAATGTTTGCGGGCGCCCGACCCTCCCCTAACATGGGAAGAAGTAAAAGAAAATTGTTGAATAAAAGCCCAACGACACAAATAATCACAATACATCCTAAAGGCAACATTATACAAGCTTCGACAATACACAGCTGTCGATATAATGTGTTAAGCTCTTATTTACCTAATATAAAACATGGGAATAAATTAAACAGAAACAATCAATGATATGCCCTCAACATCCAATTGAATTTTCGTTATTCAATCTAATAAAAAAAAATTGGTTTTACAAAATACATTGTAATTCTTTTTCCTCAACATTGTGGGAAAAACATAATTTTACATTTTGACCTTTAGATCTAAGTAAGAAATTTGAATGGACAGGGAAATAATTATTTGACATTCCTTCATACAATACACGTGTTAAAATAACTTCAAAACAAGTACAGGAAATACTTGAACTTTGCCCTGACAGTTGTTAGAAAACCACTCGAGAGAAAAACCATTTGAAATCACGAGATACTTCCTACAATGTATTGGCGGAAATGTCGCAATTATATCTTCTGTTGAATAACAACTACATAATTCGATAATAACATATAAAAGTCAAGTATTTTCACATTTAATATTGTCAATGACCCCTTTCACAACAAAACTTTCCTGGTTGAGTTTATATTGAAATTAACAAGTTCACGTGAATAAACGTTATTTTTAGAGTAGGAGTTTGTAAAGACCACTGATTTTTTATCCACCTGACTCGACTTCAAATCATATGTTTTAAAAAAAGGCAGTTGCTATTTGTCCGGCTAGCCGGACGAATAGTACCAGGACTATTTGTCCGGCCAGTTCAATGCGCATGTCTGTGAGTGTGAAATATTATCTTCTGCTGCACAAGGGTGTGGCAAATTATATATATGGACATCTATGAAGCAATGTTTTGCAATCTTAAATTGTTAGGCCCAAATTTTGTTACTGGTAATTGAAATGGTTGTTTTCTTCAAATAAAGTCCAATGTGGTCAATGTATATTAGAAAAAAAAATCATATATATTCAATGTTATATCTATATCTATTGCTTCACATTGCAAAAAGAGGGAGGAAATTACTTGTAAACCAAACTTGGGTCGTGATTGGCTCATGCATTTTAGATTAAGTTAACGTAAGGATTTCCTTGTTGAAAAAGGTACAACATTATCATGTCTGAGACTGTCAAACAGATCGAGATATATATATATCCCCTTAACATAAGGTTGTCCATATTTTGAGTTAGGGGTGATGAGAGGGTTGGGGTAACACGTGGCGTTCCTTCACTTTCCAAATTCCTCTTTTCTTTTTACCCAGAGCATCCCACCTTTATTGTCCACTATATTTCATATCCCACTTTTATAATCCTATATCCCACATCCCCACTTTTTAAGTTATACTATCGTATTCCCTTGTCAAATTCTGAAAACTGGAAAATTATCACAAATATTAATATCCCCGTTTTCAGCCATGATCTCAAAACTGAAAATCAGTGATCGGATTACACGCGACCCCTGGTGCTGCTGAAGATAATATTACACTCACTTTCGTACGCACATAAAATGACATGCGCATTGCAATGGCCGGACAAATAGCCCTAGCACTATTCGTCCGGCTAGCCGGACAAATAGCCACTCCGTTAAAAAAAAAGACCATTGTCATTTTATCCTTTTTTATTAGATAAATTAACGTGATAATGCTTATACTAAAAACGTACGATGCTGCCCCGTGATGAGCCGAATTTGAATTTAAAGGTGCTACATTGTCGTTTACAAGGGAACAGTCTGCAGGAGTAGTTGTCAACCTTCCCGGACACATTATTCTGACTCCCAGCAAACTCATTTTTGATCTGATTTCTAAACTCTGTATGCTTAGCAGAGAAGCAGCAAACATACTCTGCAAAAAAAAAAAGAAACGCATAATGGATTTTTAAGAATTTTAATATACATGTATTTGAAATCGAAATTTTACAATCACTAATAAAGGTATTCACTCAAGCCTTTATAGCTTACTGTTCGGTGTGAGCCTAGGCTCCGTGTTGAAGACCGTACTTTGACCTATAATGGTTTACATTTATAAACTTTGACTTGAATGGAGAGTTGTTTCATTGGCACTCATACCACATCTTCTTATATCTATTCACTCAAAACGTGTTTGATTGAGTATAGGACAGTCAATTCCTTCGAGATTGACGAATACAGGTCAATTTATCACACTTAGAGTTACTTCCGGTGCCATTAAAGTTAGTACCGTGTATGACCACCTCTTGCTGCTAAGACTGCTACGCATCTCCTCGGCATGGATGGTATCAATGTTCTAATGTTGTTGCGTGGAATTGCTCGCCATTCCTGTTGCAACATTTGTCGGAGCTGATCAAGGATCTGAGGCGGGGGTTGACGCTAGCGCAAACGTTTATCCAGTTGGTCCCATAGATGCTCAATAGGATTCAAGTCCGGTGATTTGGAAGGCCAAGGTAGCACATTGATGTTATTCTGCTCAGGGTAGTCCATAGTTAAACGCGCTGTGTGAGGTCAGCATTTTCCTGCTAGAATAACTCCCACTGTCGGCCAATAACATGCATAAGGTGAGGTTGGAGAATTTCGTCTTTTAACTTTGAGCCGTTAAATTACACATGTACCACTTTTGTTTTACGGTCATTAGAGATAGCCGCCCACATCATGACACTTCCTCCACCGAAGCTGTCCACTTCTTGGACACATTCAGGCGCCGGTAGACACGAGTTCTTCCATCACGTTTCTGACTCATCACTGAACCAGATTCTGCGCCAGTTGCAGAATGTCCAGCCCATCGGACTCTATTCCGTCTGTGTAACGGCCTCAAAACAGGTCCAAAATACGGCCTCCCGGATCTAATGCCATGTTGTCGCAGTCGATTGCGGACTGTTTGTGAGCTGATTCTTCTCAATCCTGGTATCCCAACTGCAGTGGCTGTTGCGGCAACGGTTCGATTCCGTAGATGAAGAACCCGGATGTAGCGATCTTGTCCAGGAGTCGTTAGGCGAGGTTGTCCACTCCTCGGGCGGTCCTCAATACAACCAGTCTGCTGGTATCTGTTCTAAAGTGGCGAAATTGTGCTCTAGTTAACATTTTCAGTTCTTGCTACTTCACTTTGGGACACTCTGGCCCGGAGACGGCCGATGACGATATTTCGAACAGCAGGGTCCAACCTTGGCATGGCAGCGTTTAAACGTTGTGATAAATTAAATCTTCAAACTTGGTCCTTATATGCGCAAAAGTGTAACAGTTGAGTTGACCACAAAATTCTCGTGAAAAACGTTAGCAAAATTTCACGGCGAAAAAGGTCATATGCACTTTTAGCGAGTCGCAAATTCCATGTGGCAGAGAGCCAAATCAAAAGAACGGGCATTAAAAGTTTAAAACTTACCTGTAAAAATTCGAAGATGCAATTGGCCGTTTCATTTTACCTTGTAAAATATATATTTTGCATTTTAAAAAATTCATCCGCGCTATGCGTATCTTTTTTTGAACAGTATTTGAAAATAAGAAGATATGGTAGCAACTATAGGACACCGCACGAACTGCAATGAGCAAAACCCAAACCTCATGCAATGTAGCAAGCTATAAAAGGTCCTGAGATGAATTATGTAAAATAATTGAAACAAGAAAACTAAATAACAATTCATAAAGAATAAATATGAACTTTAGTTTAACTCGGCTGAGGATCCAGCGCATGAACTGCCGCACTATAGGCAATTTTAAAATGATTATGACGTCATTATGCCACCAGACCTGCAATTTCTACAATCAAATTTAAATTTTATTTCATCCAAATCAATTATTGCATGATTTTTAAAGTTTTTTTTTGAATTTTGTATGTTTTTCAATTTCAGAGTCTAAATAATGTTTAATATCATACCTCTTCGAACGTGACAAGGTTGAATACTTAATCATAGAACATACAATAGTTTAACTATGCCTTTTTATGTGTTCGTCCCTTGTCAGGAAAATTGTTTATAGACAAGTTATAGTTGTTGGTTGTAGGAAGTTTAACAAATATGGCAGATGACTGATGTTTACATTATTCATAACATGACTGACTGGAGGCAATCTAGAGTTTTTCATGAAGTTGCCATTGCGTCTACAGTTTGAAATGAAACGTTGTCGAGAACCAGTCTTTGTAGACTTAATACAATGAAAATACCAGTTTATAAATTGTATATGTGTCCGAAGGGCTTTTCTGGATTTACCAACATTGGGAAAGTGTGTGAGGTGTGACATTTCTTGTAGCAAAGCTTTGAATTTCCTTATGGACAAAAGCAATGAGACCTCAAAAACCACTTACATATATGCTTGGCGAGTTATAAGTTATTCAGGTCGTAAGTGTACTGGGGAAGGAACAATGGTGTTGCTAGGGTAAAGTAACACATAAGATATATATATATAACATCACCCTCGGGCCGCCAAATGGTTGCTGCCTAATTAAATAAATATGCAAAATACCATGGCTTTTTCCCATCACATTTAATTTCCCTATTCAGATCGTTCAAGTCTATATATTTATACATCCCAAAGTGTAATTGACACATTGATCTGTCAAAAGTATCTAACTGCGAGATTAAATACATCTATGTAGCCATAATGTCAGCAACAAACAAAAACATCAGAATATCGTCTCTGTCCATGCAAGAGGATGAACAAATCCACTTTAAATTTTGCGCATACATATTTTGTCCTTACTCCTGCCTTCGAATACTGAAAAGTCTCAATGACAACTGGATCATGCATTGTTCTGGATGAGGTCTGATCATCACTGTTTATCATTGCTGTGATTTTCTTGCCAGCTGATTGTGTCAAACAATTTATTTCTGTGGGTGAAAAAGGTAAAAAGCTTACTTGAGCTAAATTTTGTTATGAGAGACGACATCTTAAAAGTTGAATGGTTCTCAGGTTTTCAGCCAACCGCTAGTCATTCTAACTCAAATTAATAATAGGTTTCTCTGAAGGAAAACACGATAAAAACTAATTGATCACCACGAACAGTCAACAAAAACACAAAGGTGCCTAAACTCATGTTCTCTGTTCCACTAATGGCACTCGGTTGGTTTGCTCATGTCATGTAAAATTATGATAAATCGAATTCGGAACCAAAATAGGGGAACGGTTTGTTACATGTAACCATAAATATTGTATCTACTTGGAGATACATATTCCATACGCATGCTCTGCTGCAATGTTGCTATATAAAAATGAAAAGTTCTCATAAAGCTGACTCCTAAACCGAGCATCATTATAAAAAAAATAAGATATGGTCTGTTGTAAAGCATTTGTGGGTGAATATAAAGTAACATTAATTAAAAAAGTATTAATACAACTGCAAGAATATTTTATTACTGCATTGAATCGCGATATATGAAACAACACGGTACATATGCTAATTGAAAACGTGACTTTTACTTTGGTTACCTAGGCAAATACTGTTCTTTAATGTCCTTGATTTTATAAGTAGTAATATCAAAGTTTCATGATAGACAGAATGAGGTATATTTAAGAGACTGAGGTAATCACATGACTTACATGAGCAACACGACGGGTGCCATATGTGGAACAGGATTTGCTTGCTGTGTTTTGTGTACCGTTATTTGTCTTTTCGTCGTTTTTCGTTTTTGCTTGGGCATTGTCGGTTTGTTTTCGACTTGTGAGGTTGAATGTCCCTTTAGTATCTTTCGCCTCTCTTTTTGTAATTCTTGAAAAGTATTAACATGTTTTGTAATTGTAATTTTTGTTTAAAGCTATTTAAAAACATAAAACAGTATTTTTTGTTAGTCTTTGGGTTTTGTTTTTGCTTGTTATTATCAGGGATGGGGAGAGGCAACTGACTACACTGTATTATTAGTTGTTACCCCTCTCTTTACAAATCTACATTCATTTTTAATCAACAAGAAATCCTATAGAATATATTTCAAAATCCTATGTTCAAGTTCTTAATCTGATTACACACAATAAAGTCTTCAGATCATCGATTCAATGTCTTGAACTTAATTTTGATAAATGTCCTCAATTGAGTAATTACAGGTTTGAATTAGTCCGGTTTCTACGGGAAGACAGCCGTCAGATTCTGATATTATACTGTCAAACGAAGACCAAGAATCTTTTGCTGAAAAATCCGTTTTATTTTCAGATACTTCAATGTCATTATCAATTCCTGTTTCATTGGCTCCAACGTGTAGAGTTTGGCTGTTTTCAGCTACGCTGCTCACTTCAAATCTTTTACAGTGATGATGTGCACGTTTTGTGACAATAGCAATGACTAAAGCTATTACAACACACGGTATTGTAATCATTAAAATGTCTTTATATAAGAATGTGGTTCCTAGAAAAGAAGAAAATTATTGTTATAAACTTTTAATTATTATTTCTACTAATATGCATAAGAGTAAAGAAACGAAAATTATTTAACAATGCGTTTTTTAAAATCATATAAAGTAACCAATGGTTCTTTGGTTTTATAGACTTGTTGATAAAGGTTATGATTTTACTGTACAGCGCTGTTTGACTACTTGTATAAAAAATGACAGGTTTTTTTTTTTTTTGCATTGCAAAAATATTGTTTATATCATGCTATTAACAAAATTGTATTACAAAGTATATATCATCGAGTTTCATTTAATCTCGTTAGATTATTCCGCAAGATATCGATTCTCCCATGCGTGTTTTTGCATGTGAGCATTTTTCGTCTTGCTCCATTTTGTGGTTTTGTCAGTATTTTAAAGTTCATGTCTAGACACGGGCAATTTAGAACTTCACATTAAGTATAAATACTTGTTTAATATGACAGACTTTATTTTGACATCCATACATGCACGACTTGGTTTTGTTGCCTTGCCGTGTCATATATGATAACCAACTTATTGTGTGACTAAATAATTTGTTTTAAACTTTTACAACGTAAACTATACGTTATCAACGGTTTACGCTTGAACATGTCAAGAAATACGTCTGAAAGATCATTAAGATGTGAAGAAAAAGGGGTCAAGTATAGTAGTATTCGTGTAAGTAGAACAAGTACAATGTATGTCCAAGGATAGATTAAAAAATGTTAAACCTGATTACTAAATTCAAGTCTGTAACTTCAAACAGTATCAACCAATGAAAACAATAGAAAGCTGGTTGAAGGTTCACAGTGAGGGGAAGGATGTACGTTGATAAATAACTGTTATAATCGTAGCCCACGTAATTAAAACGAAACAAAATTAACGACGTTTACTTAGAAAGTTATGATAAAAGAGGACGGAAACTAATCGATACAGACATCTTTCACCTATGCCTAAGACGACAGGCAACTTTTTTAGGGTTTACTATTAACCTTATTTAATTGTGGTTTATTACATTCTATTTACTATATACAACTCTTTTTTATTTCAATGATTTGTTCCATTATTGCAGTAAAATATAATTGCCCGATGCTCAAAGTACTCTTTTCGAAAAATTAAATGAAAGGGGGGAATTAAAATAATAGAAGAATAAAAAACGGTGTTGAACATTTTATGACGTTAGACATAACTTAATATACACAAAGCTTAAAATTGAGAATGGAAATGGGGAATGTGTCAAAGAGACAACAACCCGACCAAAGAGCAGACAACAGCCGAAGGCTACCAATGGGTCTTCAATGCAGCGAGAAACTCTCGCACCTGGAGGCGTGCTTCAGCCGGCCCCTAAACAAAAATGTATACTAGTTCAGTGATAATGGACGTCATACTAAACTCCGAAATATACACAAGAAACTAAGATTAAAAATCATACAAGACTAACAAAGGCGAGAGGCTCCTGACTTGGGACAGGCGCAAAAATGCGGCGGGGTTAAACATGTTTTTTGAGATCTCAACCCTCCCCCTATACCTCTAGCCAATGTAGAAAAAAACAAACACACAACAATACGCACAGTAGAACTCATTTCAAAAGAGTCCGATGTCAGAAAAGGTAACAAAAGAAACTAAACAAAATGACAATGATACATAAATTAACAAAGGACTTCAGCGTCAGACCTCAATTAAAGTGATTGAAAGATTATGTCTTCATCATATAAATATCAAGTACAATCCCTCCCGTTAGGGGTTTAGTATTATACCATCATAAAATATATGAGAAGAACATAACCCGTATCATGCCAACAACTGGTTTTAGAATAAATGTGTTTATTTCTGATGCAAAGACCCTATAAGTGAATCAATATTAAAGCCAAAATATGCAATCCTTAATGACCTGACAATAGTAACTATATCCCTTCTTAATAAGTCTGTTTAAAGGTTTTGTTAGCTTTTGAGGTGACTGCCGACATTTTTGTGCTTTGTAAAGAATATTTCCATAAAAAATTGGATGTGAAATACCTGAACGTATAAGATGTCTGCATGTTGATTTATATTTACGAATGATATCCTTGTATATATATATACCGATGATAAAATTTAGTAAATGCTTTGACCAGTTTGTGATATCGAAAACCCTGGTGTAACAATTTTTCAGTAATACAGAGATTTCTTTCGTTTAAATCAAATACGTTGTTACATACACGAGCGAATCTTACAAGTTGAGATATATAAACACCATAAGATGGTGACAAGGGAACGTCACCATCTAAAAATGGATAATTAACGATAGGGAATGAAAAATCCTCTCTTTTATCATAAATTTTGGTATTGAGTTTCCCGTTAATGATATAGATATCAAGATCGAGGAAAAGGCAGTGTTCATTATTAGTATAAGCTTTATTTAAAGTTAGTTCAACAGGATAAATTTCTTTAGTATACATACTGAAGTCGTAAAAGCTTGCTTAGATTCCTCTCATTTCAGGTTTTTTGTGTTATTAAAAAATTGTTTCGAACTCAGTTTTAACGAATCTCCCTTAACAGCTTTTAAAAACATTATCTTAATAGATGTTGTAAAATGTTGCATTTGAACAAAAAAATAAATACATGTATACATTTCCCTGTAAGGAGACATCAGTTTCTGGAAATATGCTGTAAAGTATGTTCAGGTTTTTTTTTAAACAAGACAGATTTATAATTTACCTGCGTTTCTTGAATCTTTCGAATTCATATCATCTGTAGTTGACAGGGTATTTCTTCTTGTGGTTTGTTTATACTCTAATAGATTATAAAAATAAGACAATGAAATACAAGTACACAAATATAATCAGATTTATTTTAAATCGTCAATGTCTCTAAGAGACTGATGTCAAAGGAGATTGACAATCCACAAGTATCGGTAACAACCCGATTGTAGTAATGAAAATAAAACTAACCGTCAGTACCTGTGAGCACCCTTTGATCGGTAGTGTACTTTCGATTTGTGTCTTTGGTCTATTTGTTGGTTGTTTGTTTTTATTAACTTCGTACTGATCTGATGATTCAAGCCCTTTTCAAATGATGTTTATATTTTATTGTTATGTTTGCTTGTAAAACCACTGTCCAAGGTTAGGAGAGATTTGAGTGCTCACATGACAAATTTATCGTGTGTCTATCCCAGTTCATGTCCCTGTAATGCTTTGGTTGTCGTTGATTACTTTTCTCAAATTTAATTGTATTTCGATTATTGTTGTTTCCTAAATCTTTTTAAAATTGTTTCCCAGTTGTAATGTCGGGGACTTTTATAGCCGACTATAAGGCATGGGTTTGTCCTAATTATCGAAAGCCGTATGGTGACCTTTAGCTGCTTGCATCACGTCCTGATGATTCTGGTGGATAGTTGTTTCATTGGCAACCATACAACACCTCCTTACTTTTATATATTCATTAAGTACGTTAAATACCAATAAAACTAATTCATGTAAAAGATAAGGCATTAAGGCGTTCAACCCCAAAATGGTCAACATTGAATAGGTTTAATCTGTAAGATGTATCCGATAATGAATATCTAGAGGTACAAACGGTGTAGATAATAAACAGTGGCTCTAACACAGAAGAAAAGTCAAACGATTCGTTCACTATGACAGCTACATGTATACTGGTTACATGTAATATAGTTATATCGAAACAACATTTTAAAAGTTATTCAATTAAGTTGAAAAGTTGTAGCTACATCTTTAAAATGCATAAATTGTATATCAAACTTCCAGGTTTGTAAGAAACTAAGAAGCTATTTAAATCTGTGCTGCATATCAAGACGATTATCTGAATAAAAGATTTATAAAGAAGTTTTCCTTAAAATCGTTCCTGATAAAAATAAGCTTACATTAATTTTGTGCCTGTCCCAAGTCAGGAGCCTGTAATTCAGTGGTTGTCGTTGGTTCTTGTCTGTCATACTTGTTTTTCGTAAATTGTATTGTTATACATTAGGCCATTAGTGTCCTCGTTTGAATTGTTGAACACATTTTTCATGTCCGTCCTAATATAGCTGACTTTACCTTAGTTGTTTTCTTATTGTAATGTGATCTATAATTGCTTAAATCCACGTCATTTGAACCTTAATGGATAACTGTCTCATTACAATTATGCTACATCTCCTTATTTTTATAAGGTAAAGATTTTTAACCAAATTCAACTCCTGTATTGAATAAACAATAAAGCGAAACTTTTATGAAACAAAAATATCACGAGTCTGTGGATAGGGTTTTAATAATAGGAAATAATGAGCCATAACATTTAGAATAGTGAAAAATAAAGATAAATAATACATGTATAGACTAAGAGAAACATGGTTGCTAAAATATGAAGAATAAAGAATACTGGGCAAAACATAAAGAAAGGAGAAATATGGCCCAAACATTAAGGAAAAGAGAAATGAAGATCCCCCTCTGCTGACAACTCGATTATGCATGAATGACAAATTTAAGTTTTCTATAAGGTATTCGGTCGCTTCGATTATTGCTTTAGTAACGTAATTCCGATTTTACAATGTAAACAGTCATTGGCAAAATATATCGAGTGAATGCAAAACTGGACGATTTGGTGCCCAATTTGCCCTAAAACAAAATATTTTTCAAACTATCTGATTGTTAGAATTATATATTTAATGAGTGTACTTTAATAAAACAATTCTGTTTTGGTTAATGATATACCCGTATCATGGGTTATTCAGCCGTATGGGTTTTACAAAGTATGATTTATCCCTTCATAAAACTAGAAATTTGTATCTACGTTGACCGTTCCTTTTTATGAAACAAAGTTGGACTCTTTATTTCTATATGTTTTGAAGTTAAGAATGAGGAATACTAGTGTAAACTGTAGAAAAGTCAACTGTTTCTTACTAGTACATGACCAATTGATGTATTATAAGTGTTTACGCCTTTTCAGCGCATAATGGTCAATTTACTGCGAAAATCCATATTTAATAAACATAATTATTTTCAAAATTTATAAGTCCTGGATTGAAAGTTGTTTCTTTTCCTATTTTCCTGAAAATGACGAAAAGCTACAAACTTGCATTGTTTAATTATATACAGAACATTCACGTATTTTGTCTTTTTATTACCACGTATCAAACTGTGTTAGAAATCGTTTGTAATAATGTCGCATCAGTTAACTAATTTTTTTAGTGATTAACTTGTAAATACCAGTTTAATTGTACCAGTGTTCAGACATTTTTAACTAATAAGTATGATAGTTTTCAATAAAATCAGGAAAAAGACAATAACAACGATGTATCATTTGTTTATGCCAGAAGATTAATATAAACATACCATCGCCACCATTTGGAACACATCCGTGTGATGGCTCACATCTGTAATAATGAAGTTGTTGGTTAAAGATTATGAAGAGCAACTTACACCGAATTATTTGACAGAGATATAAGTAAAAGGTAGATAGGGAATCAGTAAGTCATGAGCTCAACAAGACTAGGAAAAATCAGGCCTTCCGGTCATAAAAGATTGGAGTACGATTATTGTACTCAGACTCAAACATTAACCAATCAAGATACTAGATTTGGTGTTTCGAGCACAAATTTTGTACTCCGAGTACTGAGGAAAGTTTTATGCTGAGAGTCCTGGACGCCAACATGAGTATTTAACATGAGTATTTAACAGGAGTATTTAACAATTATGGACATAAAACAAGCTCTGAATCGCAATGATTCTACGCCATTGTTAATAGTTTTAACAGAAACTACCAAAGATTTGGCATCCACACCAAACTCATTGAAGGACAACATAATCAAGGTATAAACAAACATAGCTATTTGGCATTGATTTATTGAAAAAAAACGTTACATCTGTACTTTCATAATAAGACTTAAATTATTTTCGTGTAATTTTACTACGACCACCTATTTACTTATACTGGTCATGGTTATTAATAACAGTATTATACTAAATATTTTTCTTTAACTCTAACACAAATCCATAGCATTTAATGAAAGTCTTGATTACTGTTTTACAAACCTTTCATTTTTTAAACATTCACAGCTCTTTGTGCATCTATGCCCATAAAATCCACTCATACATGGTTTACAATAATATTCATCCTCACCACTTAATCGTACAGTTCCATTTTGACATTCTTTAAAAAAAATCACAAACAAACAATCGACTAAAATGTAACAACCTTGCAGTACATCTAGAGTGAATAACCGAAAAATCTGATGTACAATGTTATCACTAAGTATATATAAAAATGTCCTTCAAATACCAAACTTTTTTTAACTTGCATGTTTCACCCCTACCACCAGTACGTCTAATACAGCCACCACCGTTTGAACGTACTATTGTATAATTAAAGCCTCTCAGTCAAAATACGACTTAAAAATGAAATAACATTTGAAAAGGTTCACATAGTCCACTTTTGAACACGTTAAGCAGGTCAACTCCAGAAGTTGACGTTTTTATATTTAGCCCAAACACTTAATGGCCGATTCTATCAAAATCACAGATTGGGAGATCTATAAACACAATGTTGGCGTTTCTATCTTTGCCCCATACAGAAGATATAAAATGATCCCGATAGAGCCAAGGCCATACGGCAGAATAAATATCTGATTTTTTTTACTGTTCTTAAAAATCGCAAATGAAATGTCAACCATCCTATATGACCCTTTATATAAGAAAAAAAAGTAATCCATTGTATTCCCTCAATCTAAACGTGTCGTGTTTGTCTGTACGTAACCTCATTCAATGCCAGCATCTCCCATGAAGATTGCTTTAAAGCCTGTACGGAATTCAAGTACTCGAACATCATTTGATATACGTAATGGATGTTTAATCCAACTCAATTAAAATGCAATTAAACAACCAATTAATAACGCAATTTCTATTTAATGATAACTTTTGCATTGCAACGAGCCACATTAGGACCCCTCAGAGAGTTGTTGCAAGGGTTCTTTAACGTGCAAAGAGCTTGCTACTCTTTAACACGAGGAATTGGATTTATCGTTGCCATTCTGACCGGACATAGCTTCAATTTAAACATCTCGCTCAGCCAAAAGGACCCCTACTCTGGCATGGGTTTGAAGAAGACCAAGGGATGACCATATATTTATTCCACAGTTAACCCTTGGGGTCTATACAATTTCAATTAGTTATGCACCCTGCCTCTAATATCAAAGTGCTTCACACTAACACAGAATTTAAGGACGGAGATATATTAACAGATATGTTCTAAAAGCTCAAAGACACCAATTCCTTTTATTCATTAGTTGTCATCCTAAACCCTACTAAGTATAAAATTATCTTTCCCATAGCTAGCTTTTCAAAATTCAGCGAATTTGTTTCTCTAATTTTCATGTTTTTTCACATTTCTCGATCGGTGTGAGAAAAACATTTCTCGTCTCTAGTGAAAACTTTGTTCTCGGCAAATGATTGGTCGAAATTCAATTATGACGTCAAATTTTCTTTGTTTCTTCTGAATTTTCTATTGTGACGTCATGAAAAAAGGCGACCATGCCTGATGACGTAACATAAAAAGAACACAACTTTCTGCAAATCTTTGAAAAGGAAAAATAAACTTTGTTTAGATATCGTCTAAAAATCATTAGAGAAACAGATTCCACCACTATAACTCGTGTATAACGATATTTCTCTACTCTCAACAGTTAAATTTTAATTATTTAAAAAGCTCGGCAAGCCTCGCACTTTAAGTATTAAAATTTAACTGTCTCGAGTGGAGAAATATCGTAACACACTTGATGCAGTGGTGGAATCTATATTCCACAATGACACCGTGGCAAAGTGAACTGTCAAAACGGGACTCCATAGAAAGAAACACAGAAGGTTTCTTTATTGCAAACTTATCAGCCAAGATAAACTTTTACGATATAAAAAATACAGGTCAACTAAAAGTACCATCGAACTTTTGAAGAACCGTAACAGGTATTTCTGGAAAATCGAAAGAAAATTGAATATTACCTTAACTAGTTAAATTACGCCTTTGGAAACCAAAAAGTAAAAACTTGCTAGTCGAAGGTAAGTAAATAAGCTTCGTCGTCAGAATGTTCGTCTGACTTGCAAACGAATACTGTTTACACATTCTTTCAACAGAAGTACCTGTTAAAAATCAGAACAAATGCGTTCAATGCTCAGTTGATTCCACGGAGATTATCTCTGTATGCTTTCTACCCTAAAGGGACAGTGTATGAAGATTTTGACTTGCTATGTTTCGGATCCTTGTACACATATTCAATTGGTTGTATCGTATTGACGTTCCCTTCCAGAATAAAGATTTTGATTACTACTTTTGCTGATGCTAAATGTGTGCGACTCTCAAGATTACAAACGCAGATCATTTTGCCAAACGATGTTTGTCTGACAGGAATGGTTTTAGTGATGAACAAAATGCATTGGTTTACTTTAAATAAAATCATTTGATATTGTTTAGGACATTTTTTCCCACATTTTCCGGAAGATAAAGCCCCAAACAATATCGTTTTTGTGTGTAAATCACATTACACAAACTGCTTGATAAAGGAATTAGATATTGACAATTTGAAAACTCAACAAAGACCCCGCGACACTTACCAAGAAGGAAATCATGAATCATAGGTCTGTTCTATGTTCCTTTGGAATTTCAATCAAAGATGAAGAACTGTATCTTACTACACTTTATTGGATACTTAAATTACACAAGTGTCCTTACAAACGTTATATTGCTGGGGCCTCCAAGTGCTATACGAAACCTCTTTCTAACTTAATAACATCAAACTTATCAGCAGTCAAAGCCGGGCTTCAAAGTTATTGTAAAACTACATACTCTAGGGCGGCGTGAATCAGTAACATTTCAAAAGATATGTTAGAGTACATACAATCTAAGTCTCTTTCATCCTGCAATAGTATTTAAACATTTGACTTTTCTACCCTCTACACGAGCATTCCTCATTACAAACTAAAAGACAATTTGGAAGAACTGGTTGTGCTTTGTTTCATAAAAAAAGAATGGCCGACGGAGATACAAATATCTTGTCTTATGGAGGGATAAATCGTACTATGTCAAAAATCACTCTGATTTAAGCGAAAATTTCTCTGAAACTGACAATATAAAGATCCTTGATTTCTTGATTGACAACATATTTGGTACGTTTTGAGGACGTGTATTTCAACAAACATGCGGCATTCATATGGGAACGAACAGTGCTATATTTCTTGACCAATTATTCCTTTATTAATACTTCATTACTTCAAACAGGAGCTTCTTAGATAAATGAAAAGAAACTAGCAATATCCTTCACGTTCCGCTATATAGATGTTGTCATCTTACTTAATAATTCATTTGGTGACTATCCTATTGAACTTGAAATAAATAATGGCAACAGTAGTATACCGGTGTTCAAAAGTCATAAATCGATTGAGAGAAAACCAAACCGGGTTACAAACTAAAACCGAGGGAAAATAAGGATACAACATATTCAGTTAAGTCTGTCTCATATCTTGACGGTTCAACGGAACTCAGCTATGAACAAAACATCGAAATATTCTTCGCAGTTCAAATATTCATACTCAGTAGCAACAGATTTGTCATATGATTACAGACATCTTGTTCAACAGGCCTACAGTGCATATTTATATCTCAAATACTTGTGTCCGTTCAGAAACAGGCACTTCACTTCACTATAGTATTTCTGGTATACATTGTATCTGGTTTTTTTCTTCGTCTTGTGTTTACCACATTATTATATGTTTTGTTTGTTTTCCATTAAGTGTACAGTAACATTATGTAATTCTATACATTCTAAATCTTGAGTATTACACATATGAAAAAAGTAAAATAACAAAAATACCGAACTCCGCGGAAAATTCAAACCGGAAAGTCCCTTATCAAATGGCAAAATCAAAACCTTAAACACATCAAACGAATGGAAAACAACTGTCATATTCCTGACTTGGTACAGGCATTTCCTTTTGTAGAAAAAGGTGGATTAAACCTGGTTTTATAGCTTGCTAAACCACTCACACTTGAATGACAGTCGCATGAAATGTTCTTAAATTATTTGTATTAGGAAACGGATTAATATATGCTAACAGCTTGTTTCCGGATCCTTTTTATTATTCTATTGTATTATATGTTAATGTCAAAATGTGTATATTATTTAACTTGAATATAATTAATAAAATATGTTTACACCAACTATTTGAGTGGTACGTTGTTTAACTGTCGCAAGGCATTTCTCTGAAGAATAAAACCTATTTTTCAAGAGGCAGTTCAAATTTCAAATCTTAACATGTCCAGGTCATATCCTTTTGTCAAGCCTACTTGTCAAAATTATTGTTTATTTGGTCTCGTTCTGGTTATGCATCAAATACTTGCCACAGGTAGTGAAACTAACGAGAATTAATAATGATAAATTTATGACAGAAATAAACGATATACTATTAAATAAATACTGCTATAACGCAGATAATTAAAAGGTGACCTACTATACATGTAGTAGTTTACATTCTTGTCATTTGGTCTGTAGTGAATACATGTCTCATTCGTAATCATGCCACATTTCTTTATTTTTTATGCAGGATTCTTCTTTTTTATAGATCCTTTTGGAAAAAAATATAGAGTTTTAAACAATGACTAAGCGTTTTACCTTCACATTTTCCATCTTTTTTATAGTAATAAGCACAACACTCTTCGCTGAAATAAAAAAAAAAAAACACATTAAAATCCTTGGTTGATACCAAACAACCAAATGATATGAATTATGTTCAATCATTTAACTTGATCAATTTAAATTAAATTGCAATTAACAATAATATGTTTTCAACAATCAAACAATTCATAAATAATTTGGAAAATTTTATAACAGTACAGTAAACTTAATCTATGTTACTCAGATGTATACTTCGTATTTCACTGCAAATGTATCGGAATCACTATTCTACTTTAACCTTAAAAAAATTGTTGGTCATACTCACAACCAAGCCTTGTGAAAGGCAAATACACAGAAATTAACACTGAAAATATGATGCATGCTCTATTGACATGCATCGCTTGATATTAAAATTACTAATGTAAAACTATACGCTCAACCAGAAGGCAGTATCATCGATAAAACTTTAAATCTTGGGAACATTTTGATACATAATTCAGGTCTAGTTTCTTTGTGAAGGTTTTTTTCTCGCTTATATCTCACGAGGTCTATCCCACAATCGAACAATACAATGGCACGAAGCGATAAGTTATTTGCGGAATTGTAGATGCCTCACATAATGTTATTCCCAGCTCTTCTACAGTTATGTACACGATCAGAAAGTTACAAATACGGATAACAGAATCAAACGTATGAAAACAAACAAATTCTCAGAATGGTGTCTCAAGTCTTTTTTTTCAGTTGCTTTGTTTAGTGTGCTTTGTTTCGATTTTATGAATCAAGTCTTTTTCAACAAATTTTTACAGCTTGTTTTTTTATGTTAGGTTGTCACACCACTGTCCCAGGTCAGTAGAGGGAGGGTTGGTGGCCCGCAAACATGCTCAACCCCGACGCATTCTGTTTGTGCCTGTCCCAAGTCAGGAGCCTGTAATTCAGCGGTTGTCAATTGTTGCTGTTTATCATATTTGTTTATTGTGTAATAAATGAGACCGGTATCAAGGAGATACTGAATATGTCTTAAGAAACTGAATTGCTCGGAACGCATGTCGATTGATGAATTTGTAGCCATTTCTCATTGTCCAACCTATCATTATACAACTAAGAAAGAGTCTAATATTGTAATACTCTAAAAGGGAGCCTCATTGAACGTCAAATGGCCGTTTAATTAATGCAAATAGACACTTGACTACCACCAGTTTGGGAAGTGCAATAGTACGCAAGTCACTGGCTATGAAATTCAAAAGAATATATGTGAATGTATGTACGGATAGTTAAATATTCAAATTTGTATGAACATGACATAATTAGGTATAAGAAGATGTGATATGAGTGCCAATGAGACAACTCTCCATCCAAGTCAAAATTTATAAAAGTAAACCATTATAGGTCAAAATACAGTCTTCGAGTTAAGCCTTCCAATTGATATTTTATCGTGTGTTTTTCTATATTGTGATGTTATACTATTGTTTCAGAAAAAGGGAGAAGGTTTGGTACCATTAAAACGTTTAATCCCGCTGCAAATGTTTGCACCTGTCCTAAGTCAGGAATCTGATGTACAGTAGTTGTCGTTTGTTTATGTAATTTATACGTGTTTCTCGTTTCTCGTTTTTTATATAGACTAGACCGTTGGTTTTCCCGTTTGAATGGTTTTACACTAGTAATTTTGGGGCCCTTTATAGCTTGTTGTTCGCAGTGAGCCAAGGCTCCGTGTTGAAGGCCGTACATTGACCTATAATGGTTTACTTTTATAAATTGTTATTTGGATGGAGAGTTGTCTCATTGGCATTCACACCACATCTTCCTATATCTATTCAACACGGAGCCTTGGCTCACACCGAACAGCAAGCTATAAAGGGCCCCACAAATTACTAGTGTAAAACCATTCAAACGGGAACATAGCATTGTTGTTGAACAATTACAAGTTAACTGAATTAAGATTTAGATTAATGGTTGACATAAAGACAAATCATTTTCAAAAATGTATTTGAAGGAAATTTAAAGTTTCTGGTTTCCGAACGCTGACCAACCATAAAAATCAGTTTTGTCACCCTTTTCTGATGTTAGTAGTATTTGTTTGTGTTATCTCCAAAATCTCTAGATATTCTTAGTTTACAAAAAAGTTAAATACGTTACCCACATAATTTACCATAGCTCCGCTGGCCCCAACAACAAACAACAAACACTGTTATATGGATTATATGCATATTTGAATATTTTGGTAAATGAAGATTTGTAGCAAGATCATCTTGTACATTGTACACATCAAAGTACCGTATAGTACTATTTTAACTCCAGGAACTAATTTTTTATATCAAGTGGACGATATTGAACTTTTGACATTTGAATTGTGATGTTCGATTGTTTCCGTCTCTTACTTACCATATGAATACCTTCTCGCCTACAACTTTTTCGGTCAATTTTTAATTCAAAATCGGAATACATATTGTATTATATTTTTTTTAACAAAATTAATGATACTTAGCTTCAAATTATTAGACTTGAGATCAAAGGGTGCATTGTGATAGGGCTGTTTTCTGACCAATGATGAATTAAATCAAAGTATGATTGATTGATTGTTGGTTGCTTAACGTCCAGTGGCAAATATTTCATGCATATCAAAGTAATAATATTACATCTTTAAAAAAGAATATTCATAAAAAAATTATCAAACCATCTAGTAGTAATAAGTCAATTTCGTTATACCTTTTTATACCAAAAAAGAAGCTGAAGATATAGAAAGGAGAAAAAACCCGACAACACCAGGACAAAAAACTAAAACGGCGAAAAGATAAACTAAGAGATTTAAAGACTGGGCAACAAGAACCGCATGAAAAAGGAGAAGTGAACAGGTGCCCCGGAAGGGTAACCTTGTTTTTCGTAAATTGTTTTGTTATAAATAAGGCCGTTAGTTTTCTCAAATGAATTGCTTCATATTTTAATGCCGGGGCCTTTGATAGACCACTATTCGGCATGGGTTTTTCTCATTGTTGAAGGCCGTACGGTTGCATATAATTCCTTACATCCACTTCATTTGAACTTGGGTGGATATTTGTCTCATTGGCAATCATACCACATCTCCTTATTTTTATAAGAATATCATACTTCATATAATCAAAGTTAATTCTGAGTAATTTATATAATTTTATCTATTCGTGGTTTGACATAAAGTCAAAGGCACCTCCCGGAATCTGTTGGTCCACAATCATGCAGATTTTGGAAGTCTGACTCAAGCCAGGGTGTCGAATAGTGTTTCATATTGTCAGATGGGAAAATAACTAGGATTGAGTACACAAAAAAAGTTCTGATAAGTAAGTTAAGATAAAAGCAGACCTTACTGCATATGTGGTATCCCTTATTTTAAGTTCTCTGGGAATAGTCACTTAACTTTATTTATTCAAAAAAAAAAGAACAGTTTATATCGGGGGACCTAAGGATAAACGATACTATAAGTTTCATTTCCATTTTTTGTTTGTTTGATAAGCCTCTGTATGAACAAAACATAGCAAATTTGATGTCGATGTAAAAACAGCATCTTTATTATGTCAGTTTCATAGAATAGAACACAGACAGAAGATACCAAAGAACAATCAAAATATCATTGGTCAAAGAAAAACTGACAATATAATGGTAAACAAGCCAAAAGATAAACAGCAGTTTACAAACAAAACACAGAAAACAAGGGACAGAGTAACACGAACCCACCCATAAGCCGAAGTTGATCTCTGGTGCTGCGGAAGGGTAAGCAGATTGTGCTTCACTATGCTGTCATCTGTCTTGTTGACAATGTAACGTAGAAATTCGGTAATGTCACAATCTAGGAAAAGAGGATGCGATAATGAATCAATTATCGAGAACCATTTTCATCTGTGACAATGACATAACGTTCAACCAACTCATGATGGCGTCGGTAAAACTTTCGCAAGGATGACACCAACTTTCATGTTTAAAACCCTGGGCTCAATAGCATCATTGTTAACAACAATCCTTTATCAAGAAAATCATGATTAAAAAACACAATCTCTGAAATATCTGATCAACTAGGAGATGCATACCCATATACAGGTGCTACTGGAATGTTAATCCATAGAAATGGAAATTTCACTTATGGAAACTTGAAATCATCTCTTTTTGTCATCCGTGAAATATTTGGTTCTATAGCTTCCTTGTAAGCAGAAATTCTATTTCAAGGAAATTATGACAGAAAACACATGCTCAGGAATATCATATCAACCGTGATATATAATATATACTACACAGACGTCAGTGACCGAATATAGTATATACACGGTTCGTTAATTCATATGGGTCCCCAGAATTAATTTTCTGACCGTGTATATATCATATTAGGTAACTGACGGCCTTTGTTATCCTGATTATATCCTACTGACTATTTGTTGCTTGCAACAAAACCTGACAATCTGTTACTAACTTTGAACATTTAACAGATGCCAACATATATCTGGTAATGTCAAGGACAATAACTCTTCTAAACCTGTATATTAAATATATGTGGTCAGTACGGGACTTTGCACAATCAATTGAAATATCAGAAATTTATAAAAGATACGATATATATCAATGTACAGGCGCTGTTGGAAAGTTGCTACATACAATTGGAAATTTTACCAAAAAACTGAAGTCATCTCTTTTGGCGTAAAGTTGAAATTCTGAACCGACAATCGTTGTCAATTTCTAAAATATAACTCAATATATCAAGCAAGACTTAGTCTCTGATGCATGCTTTTTAAATATTAATCGGTTTTGGCTTTTAAGTAGCTTTCAGTAACTGCGAGTACTCTCAAATCGTACTTTCGTGTTAATTTGACCTGTTGACACAATAATGCATTTCTTTTATTCAAATGAATGTTTACTTATTTTGTGTTATATCTCGTCTTACTATTTTGAATATGTACCACTTTTGATAAGTATTTAGTATGACGATAAAATTTTCACTTCTGCACTCGTACTACGATAACAAATCTATTTTGTAAAAAATGTTTCTGTACTCCTAACAACAAAATTATTATATTTAAATTTACCTGTGTACGTTATTTTATTTAACGCCATTTTGTCCTAGGTAAAAGTTGTCTTTTTGACATTGAAACATCTTTTTTATTTATATTGTGTCATAGATCAAACTTATTCGTTCGGTGCATATTTACTTGTTTTTGTGTATAGTCTTTTTGATTGAGTTAAGCCATTTCAATTGATATTTTATTGTGTGTCTTTTAATGTTGTAATGTTATACCACTGTTTCATGTTAGGGCGAAGGTTGGCGCCTGTTAAAACGTTTAAACCCGTTGCATTTGTATGCACCTGTCCTAAGTCAGGAGCCTGTTGTTCAGTGGTTGTCGTTTGTTGGTGTGGTTCATAAGTGTTTCTCGTTTCTCTTTTTTTATATAGATTAGACCGTTGGTTCTCCTGTTTGAATTGTTTTACACTAGTCTTTTTGTGGCCCTTTATAGCTTGCTGTTCGATGTGAGCCAAGGCTCCGTGTTGAAGGCCGTACTTTGACCTATAGTTGATAATTTTTTACACATTGTGACTTGGATGGATAGTTGTCTCATTGGCACTCATAGCACATCTTCTTATTTATATTAGCTTAATCTGTGGTATCCTTTTGTTCCGTAGGTTATATTCATTCAACAGACTTTTTTAGTGAGAGGACATTATCTATATAGGAGAACGGATTGGACTTAATTGGCTAGTGCTCTCAGACCTTTATTATGCTTTTTAAAGTTGTCCTTTTGGAGAGAAGCTAGAGATAAAAAGAGTTGGCAACAGAGACATGTGATGATACGTACGGATTTAAAATTAAAAGTTCTAATTTAGCCATGTAGTTTATCAATGTTTCTAAGATATGTTCCAAGTAAGCATTAATTACATCTTTTAAATTTGTAGACAATTACAATTATATATTCAATAGATTTTCTTTTTTCTATTAATTTTAGTTTAGTTTGACTTAATCAACTTCATAACTTTATCCGAAATTTTTAATTTATACTAGAGTAAATACATCAACCACATCACAAGGAATCGAACAAAAAATACCGTTATACTATTTAATCGGTCGAGTTACCACTTGTGCGAAATTAATCAAAATTAATTGTGAGTAATTTCTGTATTTTTTTCTATTCTTGGTTTGACTTATAAAGGCAAACGCACCTCCCGGAAACTGTTGGGCCACAACCATGCAGATTTTGGAAGACTGACTCATTCCAGGGTGTCGAATAGTGTTACATATGGTCATTCGGGAAAATATCTAGGGTTTAGTTCACAAAAAAGTTCTGGTAATTTCTAGAAGTAAGTTAAGATAAGAAGCAGGGCTGATATGCATGAACTACTTAAGTTAAGATTTGTTCCGAACGGACGTCCTACGATAAAGTACCACGATTGGATATCTTAACTTAAGTGGTATTATGCATATCAGCCCAGACCTTAATGTATATGTGGTATCCCTTATTTCAAGTTCTCCAGGATAGATGCAAACAACATAGTCACTAACCTTTAGTTATTCAGAAAGAGAACAGTATTTAGCGGGGGACGTCAGGAAAAAGGATAATATTAGTTTCATTTCCATTTTTTTTATGATAAGCCTCTGTATGAACCAAACATAGACAATTTGATGTCAATGTAAAAACGGCATCTTTATGTCAGTTTTATAAAACTTCTCGTTTGAATGGTATTTATTAGTTTTGTTCCTTACATGATATGTGTATCTTCGTTAACTCTTTTATTAAAAAAGTTGAACTAATTCTTACAATCTGTCTAAAATGTAGAATGAGAAATACTTATGTAAAAACGATAGAGAAGTCAAATGTTTAAAATTTTACTAAACAACGAAATACAAATTGTTCATTTTATCTCCCTTATTTTTTTCCTCTAAAGAAATCTGTGTTAATGATATTGAGTCTACTTTTAGTCTAATTCCATCCTGTCATAATTAGGAAGAGCTACAGTATTTTGCTTTCCACTCTGACTGTTATTGACTTTTGTGTAAATATTGCCATTGTTAAAGTACACGTCTGGGACCTTTCTCTCGATTCTTAACTTCAAATGATTGTAATTGTCGCCTATAATATCGTCTCCTAAATCTATCGAAAGTTTTCTGGAATTCAGTGGCCGGATCATCGCGGATTCCCTGATGTCACAGTAATGACCTTCGTCATGATGTTCGGGATCCACAGGAATACTGGCTGATTTAAATAGAACTCGAAGTTTATTGATATAATGTGTAAGACATGACATCGTCGTGGGATCTGTAAATTAAAAAAAAACAACATTAAACTATCGGTAGGAAATCAATTCTCATTTCAAGAGTTGATAACAAAGATAAGCAACAACGAACAATACATGATCCAAATAGCCTGATTTACATGGGTTTTGTTGCTCAATCTAAAGTTTTCTATGTGATGTTTGTGGAATTGTTTGTCTTTTCGTCGTTTTTAACCATTGCGTTGTCAATTTCTTTTTACTTATGAGATTTAACTATCCCCTTTTTATCTTCCAACTCTTTTTTATATAGTTATATATAATTTGGTGGTGTCAAACCATAGTTGTAAATGCCATGAGACCTCCTGATCCCACTTTGCCTCTCTATACATATGGGGTAAAAGTGTATCACACAATTTGAAAAAAGAAAACTATATGTTCCTATGAGGCTGAATCGCTCACCTGGTAACAACAATAAAATCATTAGACTCAATCGGAGAATCTAAAATACTATAATCTAATAAAACTCATATTGTTTTAACATAAATCAGGTCGTTGTTGTTTTTTTTTTCAATTGAATTGTTACACATTTAATAGTGTTAGGGCTTTTTATAGCTTTCTATACGGTATTGGTTTAACTCTTTGTTGAAGGCCGTACGGTGACCTATAGTTGCTCACAACCACGTCCGTTGGTCTCTAGTGGATAGTTTTCTCATTGACAATCATCATAAATCTAATGTTTGAAAAAAAACACAAAATCTTTATTAAGGGAAATCACTCCTTCAAGCAGTCAGTTGAATATTTCTGCATTTAATTTGTTTTAAACGTGTCAGTTTGCTCTAACTGCTCAAGGTTGTTTTTAAATAGAAGCTATAAACACATGTAGTTATGCTCATATGTTTTATTTTTGCCTGTGGTGGCCATTTTGTTCATGTGATGGAAACATGAGGAACATTTATAAGAGGACATGTGAAACACCAATACCTCTACGATAGGGCCAAGTGAACTATTTAAAGACGGCATCCTATTTGGAAAGCAATGTTAAAAATAGCTACTACAGGTAACAAGCAAATGTAGCCACAGCTGTTGTTTGCATAAGGCCATTCAAGAAAACAAAAATAGAAACAACATTATGAACAGGTTTTAATAAAAGCTACTGGGATGAGAATACCGTCTAAGTTAATTTTTTTACGAGAAACATAATATTTAAATGCTTATGGCTGTATTTTATTCTAAAGTATTCAATGGTCTATTGTATTTGTAACCCTGTAAATATAACTTTTGTGTTGAAACAAGGTTACGCTCATTACAGTCAGCTGCATTTAAACATATTCTATGTAACCGTACATCTTTAAATAAATCAAATTTAAACGGTAATAACTGTTCTTTCCTAGATTTAGATATTTCGGTTTTAAACGGGAAACTCCACACTAAAATTTACGACAAAAGGGACGATTTTTCGTTCCCTATTGTTAATTTTCCATTTTTAGATGGTGATGTTCCTTTGGCACCATCTTACGGTGTTTATATTTCACAGCTCGTTCGCTATGCCCGTGTCTGTTGTGACGTTTTTGATTTTAACGAACGTAATCTATGTATTACTGGTAAATTATTAAACCAGGGATATCGTTACCATAAATTACTTAGAACCTTTACTAAATTTTTCCATAGATATAAAGATTTGGTTTTGAAGTTTGGTTGTACCTGTAGAAAACTTATTTCAAACGGGATAGCACATCCTCATTTTACGGAAATGCTGTTAACCGTGCCCGGAAATTTAGAAATGATCCTTGTAAACTTATCGCTCCTTTAAATAAACTTATTCTAAAGGTTACCAATTCAACACTGTAATAAGATCATTGAATATTGTTTTATTGGTATAAATATTGATTTTGTTATCAGTAAATTAAAAGCAAACTAAATATTGCTAGTATGTTATATACATATACACATTCATGGATCTACAATCTGTCGATACCTGTATCTTGGCATTGCACAAGGTCATGTTTTCTCTGACTGTTTATGACGTCTTTACACTAAATCCATTGGATGTTGGATGTGTACGGATTGATAATTTAGTCTTAGATGCATGATTTTTTTATTAGTTGTTAGTGGCTTTGAACTAGCTGTCAGATAACTGCGAGTACTTTCAGATCTGTTCCTAGTGTCTTTTTGTTGTTGGGATGTACAAGTACCCTGCCACGTCCACTTGTATTTTTGTCCATCTGATGAGTTAAGCCTTTTCAACTGATTTTTATAGTTCGTTCTTATGTTGTACTGTTATATCACTGTCCCAGGTTAGGGGAGGTTGGGATCCAGCTAACATGTTTAACCCCGCCACATTATGTATGTATGTGCCTGTCCCAAGTCAGGAGCCTGTAATTCAGTGGTTGTCGTTTGTTTATGTGTTACATATTTGTTTTTCGTTCATTTTTGTACATAAATAAGGCCGTTAGTTTTCTCGTTTGAATTGTTTTACATTGTCATTTCGGGGCCTTTTATAGCTGACTATGCGGTATGGGCTTTGCTCATTGTTGAAGGCCGTACGGTGACCTATAGTTGTTAATTTCTGTGTCATTTTGGTCTCTTGTGGACAGTTGTCTCATTGGCAATCATACCACATCTTCTTTTTTATATGTACACAGCATGAAGACCTGATTATTATTTCATCTCCTGACATATTCACACAACGATGCTCATAATAGCGTAGATAACGACATTGAATGGGATATTAAATTATCTATTGGATGATGTACACAATGTAATCACGATTCTACAACAATAATATGGTCTTACTTGTAAGAAGATTAAATTTAGGCCTCCAAAGCGGTATTCAAAAGTTAAAAACACTTTCCCAGTCATCGTTTTTCCATGTGGACTGTAGAATGTCAAATTATACTTTGCTTTAAACGTTAGATAGAAGTTTCAATTTAAACCATGAAAATTATCAACTCAAAATTTTATGAGTTAGATCATTTTTCGTTCAAAAAGTTAGCGACGGACTTTAAGAACATATATTGCAGTTATCATGCCCCGTGATAAGAGGAATCTTTTATTTAAAGGGCCCTGACTATTTTTTCACACCAAAACAAAACGTTGTTTGTCTAGGTTTAAATGTATATTGCTCCTTGAAAATGAGGACACCAAATTGTGGGTAAAATGCTGGTCTGCTGGGAATCTTTTTAAAAGAACGTTTCGTATCCTATAAATACCGATGTAATGCTGTGGTTGTATAGGAATAAAACAAAATATGTTTGTTTGTTATTTACCTTGATACAGAAGACATTTAATCTGTAACTAGACATGTTTTTGAAGCTGTTTAAATAAACCCCGACCGTGATATATTTAATATGCAAATAAGTACATTATATCAAGAAGATTTGAAATTTCAAGAATAATCAACATTAAGCGTTAGCACATTTACCCTTTGAAGGTCCCTCAATATAACCCAATCTGAAACCGTATAACAACGCGCGAGTACCCGAAATGAAAGAACTAGAAATTAAGGACGAATTAGCTGTGTCAGTCTTTTCAGTAAACACACGTTTAACAGGCAGACGCACCCGGCTTGCTCCTTTTGGAGTTAATGCGATTCCCTCAGTTTTTATTATTATTTACCTTGATTTGTCTATTCTTTCGATTTACGAGATTAACTTTTGTCGCCTTGTTTTATGCATGAACAGCAAAATTTTAATAATACCACTAACTCGAATTTGTTTGCATTTGTATGATTATTTATGATAAATGAGTTCCCCACTGGAGTCGAGCAACCAAACAACAACCAATCGATCTATTAATTCGGTATGAGAATTAGCAATAAAAATACTTTTCTCCTGACTTTTATGCATGCTACTAATCAGTTGATGTTGTCAGAGGTACAACCACTTCGTAATTGTTCTAGTTCACACAAAGTCTTTCAGTTTCAAACGACTATAAGAAATACAATCAACGCCTGTTTTTATATTCAACCTATGTTTAGAAGGGAAAATGCACAAATGACATATATGAACTTGATCAATGTGAGTATGTATACAAAAAATGGCTGGATTATAGGAGAAGGTATGATAAGGCCACTCGTTTCTGCCTCATTAATTCGAGAAAAAAATATATGTTATATATTTATCAAGTAAAATCCCTCAGATGTGCACATATATATAATATTAGCATGTCATATATCAGTATATATCCTTTTGAATTGTTTACATTTATTAAAAGGTATTTGTTTTCAGGTTTCAAACTCGCAAAACTTCAAAATCTGTAAAAGAGCCTCGTTTTGAACTATGAGCATGGATTTTACCTAAAAAGATATGATTTTACTGCAAGATATCTTATATAAAGATGTTGGCGCGGGAAAATATATTTTGAGTAAGGCCCTGCCCATAACTAATTTAACCAAAAACAATGAGTAAAAATAATATACCAAGGGGACAGCTGAAGAGAAACAGACAACATTATGTAAAATAGTCTTATTATTTTAAAATATGTCAATTTCAACACGTTATGACGCCATAGTGGTATCACGACAGACTTTTCTAAAATAGTGAGCAGACTATGCAACCCTTTCCGTGTTCAGTTAAATTAACATAATTTTAAACGAATTGAATAACTTGTAATAACCATTTTGCAAATAATGGCTTTAATCATACTATCTCCTTTTAAACATTCCATTACTTAAATAAACTAGAAAGATTTCTGAATTTAATTTAATACCTTCAAATTGTCTTGTTCTCGTACTTTCTCCATGCTGTAATACAAATCTCTTGTAAAGCCTGGAAAAAAAAACTTGACATTAATTCTCTTTCATTTTATCCCAATGCAAACATGTGTTGTAAGAATCCTTCTGTTGAAGAATGTCGGAATATTCTTTATCCCGAAAGAAATCTGCCTATGACTTTTAACTATCAGGAAACTAAACATAATCGCCAATATAACAGAATATGAGAAGATACATTTCCCTTGCTATGTTATTCAGTGTCGGATGGTGGAGCTTAATGTGCGTAAGGTGTTGCTTTTCATTGTCTATCTGACGCGAAGCAGAACCCTGAATTAGTTCATGTGTCATTCTTCGACAAGAAGAACTATACAAGAGAGCGATTCGAAATCGATATCCAAAGTGAGAGACATCTAAAAGCGTTATAAATGACAGCCATTTTTTTTTATCGGTTCGAATCTAGAAAAACTTCTGTCACTCAAAGTTTGAGTAAAGCACATCAAGAAAGGATTGAACGAAATCGGGCGGCTTTAATATCTATAACTGATTTCATTATTACTCTAGGTAAATGAAAATTGCATTCAGAGGTAACGAGGAACTCTCAAAAGAAGACGGTAATTTGACTTATTTTGCAAATTGGAAAGCAACGTTTGACGAAACACTGAAAAGGCATATTTCGAAAGAAAATCCCTACGAAAAAAATCTTTTCCCTAGACCACAGAATGAGTTTTTACTTTGTTGTGAGCAGGAAATCAGAGAAAACATTTTAAATCGTCATTGTTAAAGAGGTTTTAACTTATATATTATTTGACACTGGATATTTTTCTTCCACACTCATAGCATTATACTTACCGAATCCAACAAACTGTAGATACAGCTAATAATAAGACGAGCAATACAGGAACAATTACTGCTGCAGGATTTATTCTGTCATGACCATGACTATGTCCATGTTGATATTGATCTGTTCACAGAAAATAAATAATATGGTGTTACAATATTAATGCATGATAAAATTTGATATTTTGCTACATAGTAATACATGATTTATCAGTGGATAAAAATTACTTCAAAATATTTCCAACAACAAATAGAAATATGGTCACCTGGACTTCCATCCGACAGTAAATCCCGTGCTAAAGGGACAATAGTTTATCTGTACTGGATGTATTCACTTCCTAACTTTATACCCAACGTCTGGTGTAAGGAGAGAACCACACCCCATACAGTTTAAAACCCTTCCAAAAACTCATTAAGGTGTCTTGTTTAAAAAGGCAAAATGTCTGTCCTTAACAAACATGTCATTTCAGGTATCGAATGCAACACGAAACCTTATTTTTCAACGCTTCATTCCGATCAATTAAATCTTTAATTTTGTTTCGTTTTGAATAGCATCTATATTTGTCACTAGAAGTTAAGCAAATAGAAATCAGTCAATCAATCAAAATATTTTCTTTACTGTCATTTGTCTGTACTTAAATAAAAGAAGAGTCTTGATTTGGCGGGTATCGCTGTCCTGCTTCTAACCTATAAAATAAGGATATATGGTATGATCGCCAATAGGACAACTATTCACACAATCTGATGAGCTTTTTTATTTAATAAAATGGTCTTTAATTAATGTAAGTTAACTATCTCTGTTGCCATCAATACAATTCCTTTTCAGTAATAAAAATGTTAGTCATTAATTTGATGCTTGATTATATCTATTTTCGTGTATGGAGATAAGGTATACCAACAAGAGATTGGTATTTGGATGTCCTTCTTGTTGCAAATTTATTCCTTTACTGTTGTTAATCCCAAGTTACGACAATAGATATAAGAAGATGTGGTATGAGTGCCAATGAGACAACTCTCCATCCAATTCAAAATTTATAAAAGTAAACCATTATAGGTCAAAGTACGGTCTTCAACACGGAGCCTTGGCTCACACCGAACAGCAAGCTATAAAGGGCCCCAAAAATTACTAGTGTAAAACCATTCAAACGGGAAAACCAACGGTCTAATCTATATAAAAAAAGAGAAACGAGAAACACTTATGAACCACATCAACAAACGACAACTACTGAACATCAGATTCCTGACTTAGGACAGGTGCAAACAATTGCAGCGGGTTTAAATGTTTTAATGGTACCAAACCTTCACCCTTATCTGAATCAATAGTGTAACATCACAACAAAGAAAGACAAAGCTTTATAAGGTCGAACAAAACATCGCTTGGTAGGTATTTTTAACTAAACAGGACTTAATTTTGAAAACATATTCTCTGTAAACAATAACGATTTTTCTTAATATAGGAAATTCGGAAATATGTTCCATTGATCGTAGCCACAATCCAGTCCTCATTTCTTCGATTGTTACATCACTCTGAGACTTATCGCCTATTTTTTACTAAAAATAAATAAGAAGATGTGGTATGAGTGCCAATAAGACAAGCTCACACCGAACAGCAAGCTATAAAGGTCCCCAAAATGACTAGTGTAAAACAATTTAAACAGGAAAACCAACGGTCTAATCTATAGAAAAGAGAAACGAGAAACACCAATGAACCACACCAACAAACGACAACCACTGAACAACAGGCTCCTGACTTAGGACAGATGCATAAAAATGCAGCGTTTTCCATGAGTAAATTGACGGGGGCTATATATGGAGCACATGAGATCAACCCCGTTTTTGTGGGGTTCGTGTTGCTCTTAGGTTTTCTATAAAGTGTTTTGTTGGATGAAACTACTCTGATCTGAGTTGACAAAGATTCACAGTTTTCCTGTCGAAGGTTGGTGGTTCTCTTCTTGTATTCAGGCTTCCTGTATCAATAAAAGGTGGCAGCCATGAATTAGCCACGCGCACTTTTTACGGTAACGTTGTTAATAGAGCTTATAAACTTCCTTTAAATATTTCTCCTTGAATTAATAGAAATATTAAAAAAGGCAAAAATTTGTTTAAAAAAGCGTTTATATATACATCATAAAAAAATAGTTAAACCATGCTGCAAATTTACGTGCTTCTGCGGAGTCACAAAACTCGTCAGAAGATAACCTATGTTAAATATAGTTATAAAAATCGTTTTATTAGATAATTACCCGTAAAGGCGAATACAATGTATTTAGGTTTTTTCTAATATGTATCTTCTGATATTAGAATCATCTTTATCAGCTTCCAGTAAATATGAGATATCTTTGTTATCATTAAAGAAGATGCGCGTCTAATTTACAATCGATAGCATTTCTTTTTTATTTGCCACAATTTTGTTTATATCATGCTTTTTTAAAAATCATGATAAAAAGTACAGGTCACGGTTTTTTCAATCTATAGGTTGTGCAATTTGTCAAATGTTGTATAGATTATACATTAGAAAACAATCTTGTGTGACAGAAAGAAAACTAAACGATAATTTTTTTAAAATAAAATATGAGAAGCTATTAAGCTCTTAAAATGTGCTTTCTCAAAATTTGCACATAGACCGATTGTTAATCGCTATTTTACAATCCAAGATTGCGGAAGACACGCGATCTACCTTAAAGTATAATGTTATTTCAAATTGTGAGTATTGAATTTCCTTAGTCAGTTTATAAAATAATTACATTACATGTATGTTTCATTCGAATCCGTAATTCTGATTGGCTCACAACATTCGCGAGGCACTCCAATGTCATATTTTATTTCCGTATAAAACGTATAAAATGCACCAGCTATGACTGCACGTGCTATCCGTGACAATGCTAAAATCAAAGAAAAGCTTGATATAATGGAATTTAAGTAAATAGACTTATTCAGTTATCGCTGGGGCCACTTACGGATTGTGTTTCATGTTTTAGATTTACCTAACATGAGTGACGTTATATTCTGTGACGTAATTTAGTCCTTTACAGAATTTCATCGCAGCAAGCAAGCTGTTTAAATTTCGTTAGCGGTAAAGTTGAAAAAATTGAAAAGTAGTATCTTGTAATGGTAAAGTAGTGTTAGTATTGTATGGTTATAACCTGCCTCATGCTTCTAATGTTTATTAGAAGTAATCTTAGAAAGAATTCATTTTATCGATCGTCATTTTTTAACCATTCCATCAGGAATTTCATCGCCACGTGGAGAGCACATGCAAAGACTGAAAGAGATTGGTCCCATTATTCGTTTTCATTTAAAAAAATAAATATTTAATTTTTACAAATATGAGTAATTAGATGCAATATTGTCCTAAGATTTGCAGATTATAATAATGATTTCGTCATTGTATTCTACATCAAATTAGATGCATGTATAGTCTGCCTGATACCGATAGGTACTCATATATATATATATATATATATATATATATATATATATATATATACGACGAGTTTAATTTTTTTTTAATATTAATTTTTGTCCATATCTTATTACTATTGAAATTGAGTAATGACAGATCGTCTTGTGCCTATGGTTTAGCTTAACAAATTGTATTTGCGCTGTAAGACTAACAGACCATCCAGGTTAATAACGTGTCTATAGTGTTTATGTGTTATGGGGCAGGCGTTATCTGATGAACTCCCGAATAATAATAATTAAATTTTCCTTAAAAAGGTATACATCGGGAATGTGTACCTAGATCTTTCATAGCACATATTGATATACAGCAAATATTCCATGAAAGGATATGAACGTACAAAGGTGCAAAGGGACGTACCCTTTGGGGCGAAAGGACCCAGGTTGGTAACCTGAAGTTCAACTTTCGATACAAATAAACAAAAATCTTGGAAATCTTCCACAGAGACCCTGTACGGAGTTACAAGCAGTAGCCAAAAATCGTCATGTCTAAATGTTAGCTTGCTGGTGGAGCTTAGCATACATATATCATTATATGTATATATCCTGCTATAAATTTTGCGTGTACCTACACACTTGTTAGACCTTGTTACTGAAAACTGTCAGTGTCGAGTCTGTCAACATCAGTCATCACAGTGACATGTATAGTTGCTACTACTCTCTAGCCTAGACTAGGTCGATATGGTATGAGTAGTTCAGATAAATCACAAATTTAGACATAATGTCATCAACAGGCCACAGCTTGAATTATTGTAATAACATAATTATATACAAATATTACACTATGTCACTATCAACTGACTGTGGATGTAAGAATTAATAAATAATATATACTAATTTTAAATTATTTTTTTAAATTATTGTAACTATCATAAGACACAACTATGAGTATACATAATATTTTTATTGTTATTGTTTCTTTGTACAGTCATTTGATTTTGTTATGTCAATGCTATGTAGCATGGTGGAACTAATATTTACCTTTTGTTGAGTTGTAGCACAATGTTGGGAAGATCAGTTAGAAAAGTGCGACCTTACTTGGCTACAGAACAACACAAGGGTTGTAACAATTGGACCAGAGACATAGACAACAATCAGACAATGACGTGCACAGTTTTTACAGATGGGTCACCAGACTGGACTGAATTCACGACTCATCACGCCACTAACTCAACTCCTTTAGGTCACATACATTTGTACATCGGATCATCATCAGACGTCATTTATGCAAACCCCCAGAGCTCTGCATCAGTATGTTCCATTTGATAATTTACCAGGTAATCGTCAGATTTACAAAAACAGTATATTACTTTTAAGTTAAACCCCTACGTGTACATGTGATTCTAACAAATAACAAACATATGTATAAAGATATAAGGCAACTTTTTCCAATCTTATGGTTTAGATGTAGATTTGTGTAATGATTATTTCTCAGTTTCTAAACTTAAATCCACAAAATATTGCTGAATGTGTTATTTTATATGGGATGCCGTATCATTCGTTAGAAATAAGAAATAATTCTTAATTATAAGGTTACAATTATATATTATTATTATGATTATATATATATAAATACATTACATGTGAAACTTTTAAATGTTGTTTTGTATATTATCATATGATTTGTAACATATGATTTGTAATGCAAAACACTATTGACTAATATAATATTATTTATCTTGATAAATAATCTGAATATTCAAATCAGATATGCATGTACTGCATGAATACAGATATTGCAATAAAGTACCACAAATATAAAGGACAAATTTATAGAAGTGAATACTTATTGATCACTATTTTAGGACAGACTGCAAATATTTCTGTTTGCCCAAACCCTATCAACCAGTCTCCGGTGTGTGGGAAATTTTTATTATTTTTTATTTTTATTTTTTTATATATTTAAGGGAAAATAGGGGCCAAAATGGTTTTATCTTGTAAACAACTTTTAAAATGAGACTATTAGAGAGTTTTGTGTAAATTGTGCCAGACGCAGTAAGCGAGGATATATACATGTATGTATGGTTTGAATGGTTTTACACTAGTAATTTTGGGGCCCTATATAGTTTGTTGTTCGGTGTGAGCCAAGGCTCCGCGTTGAAGGCCGTACCTTGACCTATAATGGTTTACTTTTATAAATTGTTATTTGGATGGAGAGTTGTCTCATTGGCACTCATACCACATCTTCCTATATCTATGTACATGTAATATTAGCAAAACTAGTACAAATTAAGTAATTATTTACAGCTTGTCTTGCAGTCTGCTCCAAACCAGTTAAAAATCTTTAGTATTTAGGTGTCGACAACAGCCAAACCAGTTAAAAATCTTTAGTATTTAGGTGTCGACAACAGCTTTAATTTATATATATACTAGAAGTTATTGTAATCTTTCACCCTGGAAGATTCTAGGAGTTGCTCAAGCATATGAGTATCGAACGCTGTACGTTTAGGTGCCAAGCTTTGTTAATTTAGGCTGGAAGCATTATGACGAGCAATTTCATTTACATAAAACCATTGGCCCTACTGGTTCCTAGGCTACAGTTGATTCCAAATTATGGTTGAAATTTATTAATGAAAATTATAGTACAGGTTGAACTTCAGTTAACATGAACACTGGGACTAATTTGAAATGTTATGCTTTTAATTACGTGGGTACCTAGATGTTGTTAAGCAGCTTGTTTGTTTTTTGTTGTTGTTTTTTTGTTGTTTTATTTTTTTTTTTGTGTGATGCAAGTCATCCTATTATAACTTGTCGGTTGTCCTAACAGGAGCATTTACCATGTTTACTTTGCATAATCTAGGCCTTCTTATGATCATCCAAGTTTCAGGTCACCTAGACCTCAAATGGAAATAAGTTTTCATTTGGGCAACCTAGTTCAAACCCAAGACGATACAGAGAGTGGTTGCTGCTGTTATACTAAATGTTTGTTTCTTCTTACATGGATTTAGACTCTAGTATACAGGTCTTCATAGTCATTCTTTTAAAATTGCATTTGCCTGAGTTGATCCAGTTATTCTTGTCTTGTTTTATGGGCAGTTTATTACATTATAAGAAATTCACTTCAACATAGACATCTTACACATTCAGGTATTTCCCATCCAATCTTTTATGGTAATATTCTTTACAAAGCACAAAATGTCAGTTTTACCTCAAAAGCTAACAAAACATTAAAGCAAACTTATGAAGAAGGAAAAGTGTTGCCTGCAAAAAAAAAAAAAAAAAAAAAGGCATTTTTGGCTTTAATATTGATTCACTTGCACAGTCTTTGCATCGGACATAAACTCATTTATTCTTAAACCAGTTGCTGGTATGATACGGGTTATGTTCCTCTAATATATTTTATGATGGTATGATACTAAACCCCCAATGGAGGGATGGTGCTAGATATTTCATATAATGAAGACATAATCTTTCGAACAGTTAAAATAAGGTCTGGAGCTGGCATGTCAGTAACTGTTTGTAGTCCTTTGTTGTTTATGTAATATTGTCATTTTCAATTTTGTTTTGTTTGTTTCGTTACCTATTTTGTTATTGGACTCGGACTTCTGTGTGATTTTACTGTGCGTATTGCTGTGTGTTTGTTTCTTCTTCTTTGGGTTGAGATTTTAAAAAGCTTGTTTAATTTAAACCCTCTGCATTTTAGTGCCTGTTCCAAGTCTGGAGCCTCTGGCCTTTGTTAGCCTTGTATGAGTTTTTATTTTAGTTCATATATTTTGGAGTTTAGTATGACATTCATTATCACTGATCTGGTACAAATTTTTCTTATGGCCGAAGCCATTTCTGGTTTTTAGGTGGATCGCTTCAGATGCTTGGTCCCAACTGCAGATGTTTATCCTGCTATAACCCCACGGGAATTTATTACTGTTATTTCAGACCTTTAGTAACCGTTTAATTGTAAGTTCCATAGCACCTAGTACATATAGATTTTTTTTTTCATGAGTTCAGATCTCTAATTGTTTTAATGAATACATTTCCTTTCTCTCTCTATGAATTGTTAAGGTATTGCTTACTTGTACATTTTGTATCTCTCTCAACAAAATTGTGACATTACTAATTTACTAGATTTGGATATTTTTTAGGAAAATTTAACAGATGTGTCAAAAAAATTTGAGGTTTGACAGTTTTTAAGGAGGTATTAAATACTCCTGGCCTAAGGACAATGATTTACATTTACCTTAACCAGAGTCATGCTGAAGTCTAGCAAATATTTCCTTATCTTGTGTTGGTTAAACTTGGTATGAATTCAGTTTGTTTGAAGCTGTCTTTTCAATTGTTTTTGAGGATTATTAAAGGGTCGGAGATCCAATGCTGACAACTTAATACAGGGGTTACAGAAGAATTATTATTTTTCTCGATTAATTATGCTTTAACTTGTATTGGTATTACATATGCAACATTTACTTCCATGTAGCTAATTGCCGTACAAGAATTGTAGGAGATCCTATATAGCTATATTGTTTGGATAGTAGAATCCTCAATAGTAAGTATGTTTTTGTAGCAGACCGACATCCTCCAGATGCGGTTGACTTAGGTCTAGGCACTGAAATGAATCTTTGTGGTGGCATGATTGTCAAGCATGTTAAAAGTTAACTCAGAACAATGAAACTATGAGGATCTACCATATTTCTTAATAAAACATGTAGCAGGTAATGACACAGGTAGTTCTAGAGTGGGATTTTTGCACAATGAGATGAAGAACATGATCAGATGGATTATGCGGTTCATCAATTCTTAAGTCGTATGGTCTCAAATTTGACCAGGTTATTGCAAAGCATGGACTTGTGTTGCTATAGATCTAGAATATACAACTATATTATTGCCTTTATAATTAGCTGTCAGGGTTGCTACTTAAAATATCATGATTTTCGATCAGATCAGAAATTTTTCAACTTGATGGTTCTCACTTGTCACCCTTAACCAACATGCTTATGAAATGAATTGTTAAACATCTTGAATATTTATTTGATGATATACTATAATATACTATATTTTATGATATGCAAATACAATCAACTATCTTATGGTTTGGTGTAGTTTTGGTTAGTATTTTTATCTGTGTAGGTAAATATGTTTTTGAACAGTTGTTCACAAAACATCATATTGATTATTTAACATATATATGTACCAAGTTGTACTTTAAATAAAATATATATCTATCTATCTATAGTTATCTGGTTCACAGCTTTGCAGCGAACCGCCATTTTTATGGCAGTTGACAGAGTCTCTGTTTTCCTCCGTCAATGTGGCAGAATTCGCTGCATAGAAACTTAATGTTAACTATGAAATTTTAGGTTTTTGGATAATACAGACTACACTTGTGTATCCCACGGTGTTTTCTAAATTTAAAGCACCAGTGTATCCCACGGTGCATCTTTACATTTTCATATATATCTATCTACCTATCTGCAAGGTTGCCATATTATCTTCGGGTAACCAACCATATATCTATCTACATATATATATATATATATCTATCTATATATATATATATATATATATATATATATATATATATATATAGAAGTCTATAAAAAGGACCAACCAGCAAATTTACTATGTACCGGATCGTCTAGAATAGACGATACTGTGCAGATAAGGAAAAAATTATATAAGTCTAAAAATTTGCACAACGATACTAATATAAAATGATATTATACGAAGATGTTGTTATTAAATCGTGTTGACAAATATTTCGGTTTAACAAATAGCCTTCTTCGGTGTCAATGATTTTAACAATACTGATTGTAGGTTAAAAATAGATCAGTAATACAGGTAAGTTTTGGTCTGTTGATTTTAATCCATAATCTTGAACATCATAATATAAACAAAACTCGTACATTCCAAAATGAGTGAAAAACAAAACTTAGTATTTCTTATTGATGCCGTTCAATAAGAAATACTTAGTTTTGTTTTCACTCATTTTGGAATGTAAATATACACAGTCACGTATATTAGAGTATCGAGTTTTGTTTATATTATGATGTTCAAGATTATGGATTAAAATCAACAGACCAAAACTTACCTGTATTACTGATCTATTTTTAACCTACAATCAGTATTGTTAAAATCATTGACACCGAAGAAGGCTATTTGTTAAACCGAAATATTTGTCAACACGATTTAATAACAACATCTTCGTATAAGATCATTTTATATTAGTATCGTTGTGCAAATTTTTAGACTTATATATATATATATATATCATATGAATCTATATTATGAATAAAAGCTGTGGCCAGATATCGCCAAACCATATATGTATTTTGTTTTAATAGCACCATCTGAGATAATGGAATTTAAGTAAATAGACTTAAATTCAGTTATCGCTGGGGCCACTGACGGATTGTGTTTCATGTTTTAGATTTACCTAACATGAGTGACGTTATATTCTGTGACGTAATTTAGTCCTTTACAGAATTTCATCGCAGCAAGCAAGCTGTTTGAATTTCGTTAGCGGTAAAATTGAAAACCCGCCCTCCCACTCCTTTTTTGTACGAGATACTGCTCAAACCATATATGTATTTTGTTTTAATGGCACCATCTGAGATAACTCCTAATTTTAATGTTGTAGCACAAAATGTAATCATAAGAATTGAAAGCTTCTTTTTATAATTTTATACGGTTGTAAAAGCGTTGATCGTGTGCACATTTTTAATATAAAGCTCATGGACATGTGCTTCAGAAAACGCTTTTACATCCCAATAAGATTATAAAAAGAAGCATTCAATTCTTATCTTTTTTTCGCAAGTCCACTTTGTCTCCCCTTATTTTTTCATGGAGTCCTAGGGATAGTATTGCATTTGGGGATATATAGTAAGTTTTCAACCCTTCCGCATAAATGCCATTGCCATTTTTCGCTACTATTGATCTTTTTCATATTTCATTTTTACTAAAGAGATATTATGAATACATAGTATTTTGCCTAACTTTAGTCTCAATTATCAGCAATCTTAGCTCGACCGCTCAATAAGTTTAAAACGAACAACTTCTTTAAGAGTATTGGCTGACAAAAAAGTAAATTCATTAATAATTCATACATTATCATGATATTCACAATATGATTTTCATTTTAATAAACAGTTATTTTTCAACTTATTTTTTTAAATATTTTTATGCAGAAAAGTTAATGGTGGGTTTTATACAGTTTTGTGTGCATTCACTCTTTGAAGCCGTATGTTCCATTCCCGGCCAGGCGAAACCAAGAATCACACGGTCGTTGAAGGTCGTTGAAGCTTCTACGCTAAGCATGGAATTTTGGTGAAAAATGTCCTACTTGTAATCACAACGATTTGTCTGATTTAAGTGACATGTATTCTTATGAACCACATGACATAAAATATTATAATGTTTTGTTTCATTCGAAGTCGATATTTAAAAATAAAAAAAAATAAAGTACATTTTGTTTATTCCGGCAAATGGAATTATTCTTTCATAAGTAGTCTTTCTTTTTTACCTGAAGTATATTAATATTTGATAAATATTTAAGAAATGCATGGTTTAGAAATTTTATTTGTCAAAACTTTAATTTAAATACCAGTTAAAATTCACAAAATGAATACCAGTAAAATAAACAACACTTTTTTTTAAGTTTACCTACTGAAGCATATCATTCGTCAAAACTGAAGTATTCATAACATTTACCTTCTTTGCTACATTCGACATCATCTCTTTCACATTTACAGGTTCCATCTACAGGATCGCAACTAAAGTACAAAAACTTGTATATAATAATGTTTACTTGGTCTATTATAATTAATTTTCATTGTACCTTTAAATCGCTCAGTAGACTAGTAACTGTTCTTTAAAAAAAAAGATATTTGCTAAGTATTTTATATCTTTCCATTTTAAATCAGACTTTCTCACTGCATACGATTATTTCCGTACTTTAGCTCCACAATAAATCAAGTCCTTTTTTGGGGGGATACCTTCAGTCACTATATAATGAATCCCTTCTTGTAAAGAATCGACCAGATAAATCAACATAATCATGACAAACATCTCTCTTAAATGTAGCAATCAATCTAGAGTAAGGTGAACAAGTGATCACTGAGTGACACACCAACCTTCAGATGAGGATTACTAGTTGGATAGAATGTTAACATTAATTGTACAAGTATGTTCTCTTGTTATTGTTATCTATACTATTAAATTCGTAGACCAAACTTTTTTAGCCGGTTTGTCTCCGAGCCGATGATCGTCTGAAGTATTATATAATAATAAATAGTTAGTGTATGTAATGTACTTTATAACTTCATATAGTAATTGCTTTAATTAGCGTAACTTAATTAATTAAACCCCAAATAAAGTTCCGTAGCTGGTGACTTACCGTCTACGTTTTGTAAGCAGGCGGAAATGGTTTTGTATCTGTTTTAAGCATGCGCAAAAGGTACCAAAAAAAAAAAAAAAAAAAATTTACCCCTCAAACACTTTCACTAATTATTACAACTTGCATCACTTTATCAAACTCGAACCACTCAAAAAAAAAAAAAAATTAACAAACTCGAAGAAATGTGATTAATCATTAGATTGTTTTCTTCTTCTCTTAGTAAATTCTTCCTTTCTCGGAGCACCCGTGTCACACAGAGACAGAACTCGCACCACTCGAAAAAAAAAAAAAAAAAATTCTACAAACTCGCACCACTGAAGAAATGTTTTAAATCATCAGAGAGTTCTAGATTGTCTTCTCTTAGTTATTTCCTTCGTTCTTGGAGCAACCGTATCACACAGAGACAGAATTTGACTCGCACCTTTCGAAAAAAAAAGAAGAAATACTACAAACTAGCACCACTGAGAAATGTTTTAATCATCAGTGTTCTAGGTTGTCTGCTTCTTCTCTGAGTTATTTTCTCCGTTCTAGAAGCACTTGTGTAACACCGAGACAGAGGCTACTTATTGGACAATCAAACTCCTATGGAAGAAGAACTGACAAAAAAAAATATAAAAACTATCAAAATAATGCATCAGTGCAAAAAAATAGTTTGAGAAACACGAACCCAAGCTGTGTATCACCATAAACACTTCAAGTAGTCTTCAAGCCGCGCTCGCGCGGGTTTTTACTAGTATGGTTTACTTTTATGCCATTAATTTGTTCACTATATGGTAGTATCTTTGTGTTATGTACAGAATGCGAAAATAGTTCCTTTACACAGGAAGGACCATGAAACACATGGAAGTTTGAGTTTTTTTTTCTTAGAAAAAAGACATTTCATTACATTTCGTTACATTTCTTATCCATATTATGAAGAAGAAAATTTTTATTTAGCATCCGGAAACAATATACTTTTGATATTTGGAAAACAATCATCGAACTTAACCTAGTATGTTTAGTGCTCAAATGATTACTATGTACCCCAATTTGGATTACGATTGATTGATTGTTGTATTGTTGTTTAACGCCACTTTCACCATACTAAGTTATATCATGGCGACCAGTTTTTATTGTTGAAGATCGAAGTCTAACACATCTGTCACGAGCCCGAGAGTGGGTGTTGTTAAATAATTCAACAAAAATCTTACTCGCTATTCTTGCATTTGCATAGGTGTACACAGAATCTACCATAAAAACCTTTTGAACATTTTTTACATTCTGTTTTATCATCAATGAAACGAAGAGTTCCTTTTGGACATTCTGAAATAAAAACCAGAGAATTATAAAGAAAGATCATTCTTATATTCTTATCCATCACCTACATGTATCTACTGATTGTAGGATACTCGAGGGTCGCTACATCTATAACAAGGAACACAAATATTTACAATCCGATATACTAAAATTCCCTGCAGTATATATTGCTCCCTTCCTTAGATTTCTATATATTTTTTTGCGGTACATTGTAGTTTAATATCTTTTAATGCCCAATAGTAAATTGTATACGGATTTTGCGTTTCCTGGTACTATTCGGTGACATTCTTTTAAGAACTAAAGTATGCATTGGTGAGCTCTAAATGGCCACTTGGTAGTTAAAAGTTTTCCCCTCGGATAGATTGTTGTTTATGTTTACCAGTCTTAAAATAAAATATTGCTCTTAATAAAGACACGTAGAAGAACTCAATATTCTAGTCTACATTTTTTGTACATGAAAGGCGTAGAGCCAGGAACTCCAATAAACGCCCCTGTAAAGGTTTTGTTTAATCAAGTAAATCTAATGTATATGCATTGCTAAATGTATGATACTTGACAGTACAATAAGAACAAGATGTATATCAGCATCATATTTAAATAGATATCAGCCTGAAATAGGAAAAGATTCCATTTTCATCCATTTCTTAAAAGTTTTCTGTTGTTTTTTTTCACCTTATTTCATGATCTTGTATGTGGCGCCACCCCTCGCCTATTGGAATTGTTATCGAAAAGTAAAGAATATGGTTTATCAAGAATATTTTAGCAAAAAAAATTGTGGGCAAAGGGTGGCGGCACTGTTCATTTTTTTTAAAAAACTGTCATAAATTCTGCAGAACTCACCTACATTATGACGATACAAGTACGTATACGTCATTAATGACGCATTTGCTGAAATCTGTTTTAGCTGCGAAATTTTTGGACATTTTAGCATATGTTTTCATCAAATTTTTACCCCATTTTCCTAATGAAAAAAAATCAGATTTTTAGGGCCAAAATTATGAGTTAGTGAACCATCTCCTTTCACAAGTCTTCAAAACCTATACAAATGTTGTGCTTTTATCTCTTACCTTGACATTTTCCATTACGTAAGTAATACATAGCACAACAAGTCCATGTATTATTTGCTATTCTGAAATAGATGCAAATGCAAGTTTTTATGTGGAAATGTTCAATGACTGTTTTCATGAAACATCTTTAGACAATAACATACTAGTATTCGAACGAAATTTACAATTTTCTTCTATTTTTCGGCCTTGATACTCTCGACCAGAGACAGAATTATATGTCTCTGTATCGACTGACAACTTGACAAATATTAAGCTTTTATGCAAATATACTTTAAAGTTGTACAAGGAACTTGCTTTAATCAAAAGTCTTATAAGAAGTTGACAAGTCTATATACAGTATTAAAAAGTAGTAACGGTTGGTTCAAATTTGTCCACGATTTTAGTGAGATAAAAATTATGACCTAAAATTGAGAAAACTATGAAAAGTTGACATTTACTAATATTACATGATATATTTAGACGAGAAATGGTAAACATCAGTAGCTGGCATTAACATAAGTTTTCACTTTTTCATTGAACCTTCTTTGTATAAGGACAGCATGTGTTGGAAAAATGCTTCATGTGAAATACATAGTTGTTATTCAGGAATTTTGATTTGATGAACATCTTGTAAATCTTGTACTGGAAAAAATTGCAGGCACAATTACTCATTATAAAATATATGTACAATGTATACCGCTTTCCCAAAGACCCGTCATAATACAAAGATAATGTATAGGCTATATTAACAGAATTGGAAAATTTAAATTGTGTAAATTAAAAAAATAATATAACTTCTATTGCCTCTGAAATTGCGTATAATCAGAGACATATATATCGTCGCTGGGCTTCCAAAATGTCGTTTATGACTTTTTTGGCTAAAATTACTTTTTCACACAAATCGTCTTGGCGGGAGGCAATCTTTGATACTCCAAAATAGCATACAGTTAGACCAATCAAAACATTTGAAAAAAAGACTTGTGACAAAATTGCCAATCTCAACTGCTGGTAAAGTTGTATAATGGCTTGGGGAATCAAATTCTTGTACATTTCTATATTTCTGTTAAAATAACTTTAGTTTTTAAGTAATCCACAAACGTCATAGTTTTTATTTCACTGCCATTTACAAAAATATTCAGGTTCACTTACGACATTTTGGAAGCATGCATTTCAACCAAATTTTCAAAGCCTGTTTATGAGATATATTTTTTTTTTTTTAAATTTGTAATTTACAACATTTTGGAAGCCCAGCGACGATATGTGTCTGGTATAATGTATAATAATAAAATTGAGAATGTAAAAGGGGAATGTGTCAAAGAGACAACAACCCGACCAATGAGCAGACAACAGCCCAAGGCCACTAATGGGTCATCAATACAGCGAGAAAATCCCGCACCCGGAGGCGGGCTTCAGCTGACCCCTAAACAAAAATTTGTACTAGTTCAGTGAAAATGGACGTCACACTAAACTCCGAAACATATAAATGAACTAAAATTAAGATACCATACAAGACTAACAAAGGTCAGAGGCTCCTGACTTGAGACATGCGCAAAAATGCGGCGGGGATAAACATGTTTAGTGAGATATCAACCCCCTTAATACCCTCTAGCCAATGTAGAATAAACAAACACGGCAATACGCACAGTAAAACTCAGTTAAAAGAAGTCCGAATCCGATATCAGAATAGGTCACAGAGGAAACTAAGCAAGTGACAATGATACATAAATTAACAAAGGACTACTAGCAGTTACTGACATGCCAGCTCCAGACCTCAATTAAACTGATTGAAAGATTATGTCTTCATCATATGAAAATCAAGCACAATCCCTCCCGTTAAAATGTGAAAATCGCTTGTTATTGCAACATCTCAAAAATAAATAAAAAATAAATCGAGATAACTAAAAGGCTTTTGCCAAATTTTTTGGGTCGGAGTGCTTCGGTGACTTTTTATAGTTTTCTCCCCTTAGATAGTTAAAACAAGCTGTTAGGAATGAAAACGTGTCAGCTATATATCTTAGAGACTTGGTCTTTGAGGTCAAGGACAAAGCCCAAATTTACAGCAATGGGATATTTTGCAAGTAAAACTGACCTGGTGTCAACCAGAAGTAGCAATTTTTGCATTTTTTTCATGCAAAAGTACCTAGAAAGCATTCATTGTGGACTCAGCATAATACAACCAATAATACGACACCATAAATGACATTGTTTAAACCGAAAAGTAGCAAAGTATATCCTTATTTCAAGCAAAAGTCAAAGAAACCATACATTTTTGGTATCAGTGTAATGTAAGTTTTCATAAGACACAGAAGTGACTTTTTAAAACCGAACGTAGAAAATTATCCCCATCTCGATTAAAATATAAAATATATATAAACCTTATATATATATATATATATATATATATATTGCAATCTATGTAACGTAAGCTATGAGCTTTGATTAACAGGAATTTATTGAGTATGAGCTTTAATTTATAGAACGTTTAAGTAACTTATTTAGTTTTAATTTGTTACAATGTAAGTATTTTCCTAATGCCTAAAGTTACTGCTTATATCTCAATTAACGATTTTTCTCCAATATTATAAATAAAAAATCATTTATTTTCATATCTTTATTCAAGTTGATTTCAACTGACTTTCTTTGTCAGAATAGACGTAAACATGTAGCACTTTGTATTATTATTTATTTGTTGTTTAGATATATACGATTCAAATGATTAATATGATTAATGCGAGTTTAATCTATGTTTGATAGCATTCAAGATTTTGGATTTGATATCAATAAAACCTTCGACTCAGAATTAGACTTTTGACTTGTATATACATATTGGATGTTACTTACTTGCATTTTCCTTTAGAAGTATTTAGTGATGGCTCATATGGATTGTTGGTTACAGTAGAAGATGCGAGTATGGTCTGTGATAAGAATGATACAATATAGTTCATGAAAACAGCAACAACAAAACCCATATTCCAATTCATGCATCTGCATGCATGTAAAAATACATACATGCATATCACAAACGATGAATGATATTTTTTATATTTCCTTATTGTATTTGAAAATGTCGAACACAATTGCTAATTTCCGGTAGATGAGTAGGAGGTTGACGTAGAGTTGATAAATAGTTTTCATTCTTTAATTCATTTCCGACACTACGTAACACCTGACAAGTAATTGAGTTGGACTGCACCGGAAAATGATGTATGAAAGTGGCAATTTTGGAGGGTAACTTGTCAGTCCTTGGAATAATTTCGTCTAAGAAGCTTGAATTCAAATAAAACTCACGGTTATAAGCAATTTGGCTTCTCTGTACCTAATTGCATAAAATAATAGCAGGAAAATCTTAAAATACAAAATCTTTTGATCCTCTAGACTGTTCCACGGACAATGTCGTTTACGGAATTGAATGTACTTTGTGTGGGCTCCTTTATATTGGCGAAACTTGACAAATTTTGCGTAAAAGGATGAAGCAACAGCGGTCTGTTATTAAAGATCCGCAATTCTGGAACATGATCCCTCTTTATCTATGAAAGAACGCATTATCCAGAAAATTTATCACCCCACCAATAGCCCTATACTAAGTACTCCTTTCCGAAAAGATAGAGAAAATTTCTGGTTAAGAGAACTAGGTACTGTAATGCCATTGTAGGAAATTTGTCAAGTCCAATCTGCAATAATGTAAATGAAATGAACTTATTTCATACTATTTTAAGACAACCAGCGTAGTCATGAGGAAAAACACTACCATCGGCCCAATTTAAAAAAAAGTCTCCTAAATCAAGATCGCCCTCTGGGAGCTTTGATGATCCTTTACACATCTTCATCATTCCCTAGGGTTACATTACATTAGATTAGAACTACATGTATTCTTTTTTCATTCCTTGTTGATTTTTTAAAATGTTTGAGAGATTATCACAAATGATGCATAAATACATTTTCTCCAATATACATTCTGGTCAGTATAATTTGTGATACAGCTCTTTTCCGTCTTTTTAATCCAGTAAGATCGGAACCTTTACATGATGAAACGAGGAAATTCCTTCCAGATCAGTTTTCTAATAAGGAATTGAAGCTATAAGCAACGTTCTTGATCACAAGGAGGTAACATCTAAAATTCCACTTTATTTTAAAAATCAGTCTGTTCATATTCTATCCTACAGTTACACCAACACTATTGCATCTAAAGTATTTAACTATAAGCAAGCATTGCTGGACCTTTAGAAGAATACATAAAAAAACCTCTGATATGTGACTGTTCCTACTCGCCTTATATTTACAGCTCCCTGGCCATACTATCACTGCAGATCTAAACATAATTCAACATGAACATCTCCGAAAGGTGATATCACAAAGTTCAAAGAAACCCATCACATCAATTGGAATCATAACTTCAAAATAAATATGGCTTTAATTGACGACTACGCCAGAGCATGGGCTAAACAAGAAGAAGTTGAACTGGACACTTTGTCAATATGGGTCAAAACAATCAGGTCTTTGATAAAACGTCGAATTCATAAGTTGAAAAACTGTGTGAATGATGGACCAAAGACTGATTTCAGAGACAAAGAAGCTGTGAAATGTCTATCATCTTTTCACGATAAATATGTTGTTGTTCCTGCGAACAAAGCTTCAAATAATATCGTCTTTGTATGTAAACCGTGCTACTACGAGTGTCTTGTAAAAGAATTAGGAATACATGAACACTCAGGTAATCCCACATTCAAAGACATTTCATTTGACAAGGATGAGATTTTGGCGAATCATATTAAGTCCTTCATGGCTTGAATGAACATTACATTAACAGCAAATCTTATGACTTATCTTGTCTGAATTGGATACCTAAACTTTACAAAACTGCGTACAAACAACGGTCCATTGCCAGCTCATCTGCATGTTCTACAACGGAATAGATTGACAAATTCTGTCCGAAGTGAAAGAGGGCCTCCAGAAATGCTCGCTTAGTGATATAAACCATATAGGGATTCTAAAACACTCTAAATAACTTCTGGATAATTTTAAATCTCGATCTTTATTTCAAATACATTCTATCAAAACTTTTGATTTTTTAACCCTGTATAAAGTAAAATAACAAAGATACCGAACTCCGAGGAAAATTCAAAACGGAAAGTCCCTAATCAAATGTCAAAATCAAAAGCTCAAACACATCAAACAACTGGCATATTCCGGACTTGCTAAACCACGTTTCCCCGTGTGAAATTGAAAAATCGTTTAAAAAAATAATCCACAATGCTTTTCAATATAAAAACGGTAGCATAAGCTATAAATGTATTGCTTTTAATACCATACGGCATATTTTGTTAATAGTGAACAAAAAGGTAAAACATGCTACACAGAGGAACAAGTGATCAGTATGCTGGAGTTTCTTATTGACAACATAATTGTTGAATTTGGAGGTAGACGTTTTGAAAAAGTCTTCGGCATTCCTATGGGAACGAATTGTGTTCCTCTCCTTGCCGACCTCTTCTTATTTTCATAAGAATCGGAGTTCCTTCATCCACTTGTCAAAACCAAGTAAATCAAGGGAGCCAAGTCATTTAATTTCACATTCAGATATATTGATATTGTTATTTCAATTAACATCCACACTTATTTTATTGGGTTCCACATTAATATATACCCAAGAACTAAAACAACAGACACAGCTTCCTCTGTCTCTTTTGATGCTGTCATATCAGTACCAGAATCTATGACAAACGAGACGATTTTAATTTTGAAACTATAAATTTCACCCACTTTAGCAGTAAAATACCAATTTCACCTGTATATGGGATAAACATTTCCCAACTTATTGGGTATTCAAGAGCTTGCAGCTGCTACTCAGACTTTATAAAACACCACCAGTGTCTGAGTAGAAAGTTGATGAACCAGGGTGATGTCAAAGAACGTCTTGTCGTTTTTCTAAAAAAAATATTCATCGTAATTACGACTGTGGTTTTAATCTACGAACATCTTCATCTGGTAAGTAGTTTCAAATACTTTTGATTTAATCATCAACCTTATCACATGTTTAATCTCATCCTTGTCATATATTATGGAGCTTGAAAAGTGACTTATTCCAGTGGCTCATGCCTATCATTTAGTACATATTAAGACTAGTGTCGTATATTTGGATAGAACCGCTAGTTCTATGGTACTTTGATTCCATATCCTTTATAATATTCCAGTTTTCAAAGTTTATAGTCAAAATAATACGGTTTTTTTTCGCTCTTATTTTTATTCATTGCTATTCTTTGTCAGTCCGCTATGGGAGGCAACTGCCTACATGCCTCCACATTATTCACGGCCCTGATTTGATGTACAGGTAGTTAATTCATTTAAAAAATGTTAGCCACATTCCTTAGAATTTTTCTCATGTTTGAATATAAATAAATACCTGTTTGTCCATATCTGAACTTGATAATTTTCAAGCCTTTGATTTTAGCTGGCTTCACTCCCTTTATTCTTGACGGTACTTTCCATGTATTTCTGAGCTATTTTTAAACATAAACAACCAGTATTGTTTTAATTTGTTAAAAACAATATTGACACTAGCGAAGGCAATTTGTTTAGCCGAAATATTTGTCAGCACGATTTTATAACATCATCTTCGTATATTTCACCCAAAGAGTGACTGGGGAATATTCATTTTCACCTGCTAAATTATTTGTCACACTGCTTAACTTGGCTACGCCTGGACACCTTTCAACGCAATTGTATTTTGAGAAAGTTTACACTGAAATCTTGTTTTGGTATTGTTATTTAACACCTGTGCAGTACTAAAATGCCTTTCCTTACACGACTAATTCTAAAAGAGGTTTACAGTAAGCGGCGTTTGGTATGAACACAGCCCTAGACAGTGTGTTCAATCCTGTGGTGCACCTCATAAAAATTGCAATAACTTGAATTCCAAAACAATTAATTGCAAATTTGATTATAGCATAGAACCGTGCCAATTACTTTTGTTATATTAAAAACCGATAGGAAATTGTGGTGAAAATAGTCAGTATAATATTAATGGACATTTTTAGAAAACCGTTTCATACTTTTATATTAACCTTGGTGATGACATTTGAAGATAATTCTACAGGCGCCATCTCAAAGTGTATAATGTTGACAAATTGAAAAGATGTATGTTTATTTAAATCAACGAAACAAGTCGTGATGCCTACATACACATATTTTACAATTTGACGGAGTTTTCTCTTGGGCTTCTCCAAATACTTCCCATAATATATCTAATGCTTCAAGCTTCCAATTGAATGTTCAACAGTGACTCTGTATGTTTGATGAAATTATTAATTTTTCGACACCTTCCTTTTAAATTGTCCAGTTTTCTCTGTATTTATTGGCTTGTATAGTCTGTCAGAAGAGGATGATAAATATTATGATATATTTTATCAGCCAGTAAAACTATTCCTTCATGATAGTCAAGCTCAGCATATCTACCAGTTGACCAAATCATTAAACTGTTGCGCGTCATTTTGATGTCCCAATAACCCGGAATCAATAAAACAAATTTTTGCTTAAATTATTGATAACGAATTGAGTATGGATACAATGAAAATGGCGATGTCCCGAAAAACAAAACTCCTGAGTCTCAATGAGTGACCAGTAAATGTCCTTTGAGGTACCGTCAATAGCACTCACTGCAATTGGGAACTTTTTCCGCAGTTTCCCACATTTGCTCTCATCCATTTTGAGATGGCCACTGTACTATACTATGAAAATGTTTATAAAACACGAGAATTAATTTTGTCATATAATGTGGTAACGCTTACGTTAAAAAATAAAGGTTTACATAATAATAACGTGTGTGTGGCCAGCCACTGCTATGGCTGGAATATAGCATTTCCAATTTGTATAAATATTTCTAAAAAGGGTTTCGGGTGTTTCTCCAGTCATTTGAGTATCTGTGACGTGAAAACATCTGAAATACATAGTTTTCCTCCCAAGAGCCTACGGCGTCGTCTACAGTTCTATATCTTAGTTCAGATAATGGTTCCGGAGGGGGTCTTGCAATGGCAATAACTGTAACAGCTTTATCAATAAAACAGTAACATCCGGCGAGGGCGATACATTGATGCAGCTAGGGAAAAAAATCTGCTGAGCTATGAGAAATTAATGGCTAAGAAAATTCGTAAAATATTGAAAACCTTGGAAATCGGATGATTAAAAACAGTATCGAATACTGTTAATAAACATCTGATTTCATTTTGAAATTAAAATCATTTATCTCATTGTTTACGTTTATTAAGCATTGGCATTGCAGACGGTCAAATAACCCGATATAAACATCAACATAAATATAAATAGATTGCGACCACGTGCAATTGTTTGATTTCATATTATACGTTAAAAATATGTTAATCGTCGTTTTTACATGTAGAAGAATGATTTTTTATGGATAGAATCAGTGAACCGAATGGTCCACCCTTGTTTCCCTTTCTATATTGACATTCTCTTCCATGTTATATTCGAACACGTCTAGTACATTGGTAACCCATCTCCAGAAAAAGGGGAACTTTGAAGTTTACATAAATATGGATTCAATGAGGTTAAATTATTGACTTCATCGATGTTTTAGCTTATTTTGACAAATTTGGGCCAAACTGATTGTTTACAACGAAATATCATTTCAAAGTTCCGCCTTTATTAATACTTGAAACAAAAAGAGTCGTATTTTAAATTTTGTCTAAATTGTAACTAATACCCCTAATAAGTTATGTGAACTATACTTTCCAAAATGTCTAATAGTAGTCATTCAATAAACAAATCTTAATATATATATATATATATACTTTTTCACTCTTTTGGTCTTTTGGAAAATGTTGTTTGTGCTGTATTTAGACCCTCTAACAAGAAATTTGTTTTGCATGGACACGTATAAAAATTGTGGTTTTATCCAACGCAATCATAGGTTTGAACGTTGTTTTCAATTTAGACTTGTTTATATTTTTCGTTTGGGCTTGTATTATATTTGCCTTCGGGTTTATATGATCCGTTCATCCTATTTTGACTCCTCAAAATTCAAGAGTCTATCCTAAATTGAGGTAAATTATGTGGCTTTCCAATAAATGTTTCGATTCCTAACATCACTGAAGAGACATTAATTGTCGAAATCCGGATATGGTGTACAAAAAATCTTTGCACCTTTGTTTGCGGTATACCATCTTTGCCGCAAGTTTATTGTTTTCTGTTTGGTATTCAATTTATAGTTAAGATCCATTTATTACACCTTGTGCTCCGTTTATTTGGCAATCGCCAATGGCAGTCAGCAGGATTTAAGAACATTTGTTGTTCGACCTGTTAGTCAAATGCGTTTTGTTAAAATATACTTTTTCACTCTTTTGGTCTTTTGGAAAATGTTGTTTGTGCTGTATTTAGACCCCTCTAACAAGAAATTTGTTTTGCATGCACACGTATAAAAATTGTGGTTTTTATCCAACGCAATCATAGGTTTGAACGTTGTTTTCAATTTAGACTTGTATATATATATATATATGATTCCATCATGATGATCTTTTAACACTGGGAGGAAAATCTGCACAATAAACTTTAGCAGTTACATGATCAAGTGCTCTTTTTTCGGAAATGAAAAGGCAAAATCTCGAATGGAATTTTTTTAATGAAATCAATAATGGTCGTAGTTTGTAAAATGCTTTGATCTGTGAATGTTAAGGCTAAGGAAAATAAGTAAACATTTGGCTGACATATTTATAAAAGAATGACCGAAGATACCAAAGGGATATTCAAACTGAAATAAGTCGAAAACAAAATGACAATGCCATAGCATAACCTACATTATTATATATTCTGTTGATAATAATACATTTATTTAGAATCTAAGATTCCAATTCCGTTGGTTGAAGTGGATATTTGATGGAAATTGCTTTTGTTTATCTGTCTCGTATAGTCGTATGGTTCCTGACGTGTTCAAGTATTTATCATCCCTGTTGTTTTCAATTTTTTTTGGTTTGAGTGTTCCCAATGAAGGCAAATCTAGAAAAACGCTTCGGACGCACGAAATTAATTAAGTGTTACTTTCTTTTACCAGCAACGGGTCGTTACCATTATTGTGGACTGTTGATCCCGATGGTATAATCATCTCAGCATTCAGGGCTTTGTTACTTACATGATTCAAACATACCTTATTGAATTCTCCATTGATGAATTTAGAAATCATTAAGAAATTAAAGTACCAACTCTAGCAGGCAAAATTGACCTTAGATGAATTTGGCTATTCTTTTTTTTTTTGTGTCTCTTTTTGGTCATTTAGCTACAAACGTGCTCAATTGTTTATTCTGGGCTCTCGGTCATAAAACTTTACTCAGTACTCGGAGTACAAAATTTGTGCTCGAACACCAAATCCATGATTTTGATTGGTTGATTTCTGAGTCTGAGTACGAAAATCGTGCTCGAAAGTTTTATGACCGCACTCAGACTCAGAAATCAACCAATCAAAATCATGGATTTGGTGTTTCGAGCACAATTTTGTACTCCGAGTACTGAGTAAAGTTTTATGACCGAGAGCCCTGGTCTCGCTCTTCTCGGAGTTTATAATATTCTCTCAGTTTGTTACCTTGATTTGTCTCCTGTTAATCGATTTGAGCAAATGTAAACTACTGTCGCAATAATCTATCATCCCTGAAGTTCACATTTTGGGTTTGAGCGTTTATCAAAAATCATTTTAAGAGTTACATGTATTTTCATTTCCTAAGAAGCAATAGAACATATACAGTATGCAATAAATAAATAATTTTCGTTAATGTTGTTTTAATGTACAAAAAGGGAGTGAGATAGAAAAGTAAAACTGGTTTCTTGTTGATTTGAAACCTCGGCGATTGTAAGCAATATATAAACAATGTCCTTTTGTATTGTTTGGACAAGTCAACGATTAAAAACTTATATGACTACCCTTCTCTCGCCATATTTTGTATGTTGATTTTTACAGTTTGTCCCGTTTGTTTGTACTGTCATTACATGAATTATACTGATATCCTTTATTTTGCCAATTTTCTTCTAGAGTGTTGTATGGATGGACGTAACCTTCAGTATCCTCAGATGCAACACCACTACCAACAGATAAGTTGCTGTCACTGCTTGAAGTAGAAGTGTGAGTGTTACGTACAGTCAATTCGTCCTCACTTGTTTTTATGTTTGAAGTGTCTGTTATTTTGGATTCAATTGTTTCATAGTAAGATTCAGGAATGGAATTATCCCGTAAAACGAAAGATTGTTCTTGGAGAGATGCTGGCTGTTCATTTAACTCAGCATTGGCTAATATGACTTCATTAGCATTTACTCCACGGCCGAAACATTGATGTTTACATAGTCCTGTTTTAATTAACAAAAAAATTAGCATGAACACCGCGGTACACCCCACTGATATCGTAGTAATGATTACAACGGAGACTTGTCCTTGTCTAACTGTTAACGTTGAATTTTTGAGATCTAAAACAGACATTTATCAGCAATTTTTAATTTGACAATAATAAAAATTATAAAAATGATAACAAAAATGCAACTCATTAATATAACAATATTCAGCGTTTTAGATTTTTCTTTCCAAATTGAATTTTTCAACAAAAGTTTAAACAACCCGAATTTTTTCTAAAAAGGGTGTTACAAACTAATTAAATAACTGGAACATCTCCAATGTTTGTCAGGTTTCCGCTTGGACGCTAAAAATTCACCAAACGTTCAACAGAAATTGTATAAATGTGTTGGAAAAACATTTGCTACTACTCTAGCATAACAATCGAACTGCAGTATATACTCGTTCTGCGTAAAAGTAAGTAATGTTGTATGCCAACATAATTCTAACGGACAATTATAGTCTTATTTATATTTCTTTGAGCTGTGAGTGTCTTTCTCACAGAACATTGGAAATACTTTCAATATGTACAAAGCTGAAAATGAAAGATTCACGAAAAATACAGACATATACTAATTCTTTATATATTCCGTTATTGTAAATCCCGCCACATTCTGTATGTTCTTGTCCCAAGTCAGGAGCCTGTAATTCAGTGGTTGTCGTTTGTTGCTGTATATCATATTTGTTTTTGTTTATTATTTTGCACATAAATCAGGCCGTTAGTTTTCTCGTTTGAATTGTTTTACATTTGTCATTTCAGGGCCTTTTATAGCTGACTATGCGGTATGGGTTTTACTCATTGTTGAAGGCCGTACGGTGACCTATTGTTGTTAATTTCTGTGTCATTTGGTCTCTTGTGGAGAGTTGTCTCATTGGCAATCATACCACATCTTCTTATTTTTATATTCAACTTATATGCAACAAAATATTTTGTTTGAAACAAATATATGAGGAATATCGATAGGACAGTTGTTTTGATATGTTACACATCCAATGCTAATGTATCGAAAACATGGTGCATTATAGCTATAAATACTCAATTATCGATACGTATAATATACTGATTGATTGATTGATCAATTGGTATTTGCTTAACATCCAGTGACAAATATTTCATGCATGTTCAGGGCGAGAACTATTAAACAGTAAATACAATTTGTAGGTTCTGCATGTTTGGGGTCCACCTGGAAGAAGAGCGGAACATTTGAACTGCCACTGGAATATTGAAAAGGACAGAACGTTTGCCTTGCAACGTGCCACCTTAGGGCAACTAAAGAGTTGATGCAATAGTGATGCACTCTCGACACGAAGCACTAGATTTAACTTCCCAATCTGATCGGACGTGGCTGCGAATTTAAATATCCCGCACAGCCAGACGGAGGTCCAACTTTGGCAAGGTTTTATTAAAATGCAGGTCGGAAGAAGACAATGTTTTGTATACACCAGTCACCCTTGAGGTGTTAAAATTGAAGGAGCAAATTTATACTGGATAGATATTATTTTGAACGATCTAAGGCATTGAGAGCAGATAACTGTTTTCGCAAACACAATTTATTTCGGGAAATATATAATGCATAGGAAAAATTACAACATTCAGAAAAATAAATATCTATGAAGTGTTACTTTTCTATTTAGCAGACCACGTCCGGTCTTGTTAGATGTTTTTCTGCTCTTTATCGATCTGATGAGTTGAGCCCTTTTCAACTGACTTTTGTAGTTTGGTTCACGTCTGTGATATTTGCTTTTCGTAATTTGTTTTGTTATAAATTAGGCCGTATGTTTTCTCCATTGAATAGCTTCGTATTTTTCATGTCGGGGCCTTTTATATAGATATAAGAAGATGTGATATGAGTGCCAATGAGACAACTCTCCATCAAAGTCAAAATTTATAAAAGTAAACCATTATAGGTCAAAGTTCGGTCTTCAACACGGAGCCTAGGCTCACACCGAACAGTAAGCTATAAAGGGCCCCAAAATTACTAGTGTAAAACCATTCAAACGGGAAAACCAACGGTCTAATCTATATAAAACGAGAAACGAGAAACACTTATGAACCACATCAACAAACGACAACTACTGAACATCAGATTCCTGACTTAGGACAGGTGCAAACAAATGCAGCGGGTTTAAACGTTTTAATGGTACCAAACCTTCACCCTTTTTCTGAAACAATAGTGTAACATCACAACATAGAAAGACACACTATAAAATATCAACTGAAATAGCTTAACTCAATCAAAGGACATATTAACACCATTGAACATACACTGAACAAATAAATTTGACCTATGATACAATGCAAATTCAAAATAAATAAACTAAGGAAGAATAATAAAAGTAACATGTTATATCGGTATGAAATGTTAAACAATTTAAGAAAAACAATATGCTCGAACAAAAATACCAGCCATTTGCAATAACTTTAAACACAGGTAAATGAAAATAATTTTGTTGTTAGGTATACGTGTACAGTTACAATAGAGAAAGGAAATATTTTAACAAAATAAATAATTTTGATGTTCATAGTACGAAGTGGAAATTTATATTAGTACCAAACACTTATAAAAGCTGTATATAGCCTATTATACGGTATGGGTGTTTCTCATTGTTGAAGGCCATACGATTGCTTTTAATTGCGTACATTTACTTAATTTTAACTTTGGTGGATTGTTGTATCATTGGCAATCATACTTTTATCTCCTTATTTCATATCACTCATTATCAAATTCTATGTCTTATGTCAAAAGTTTAAAAGGGCATAACCTTGCCGGTAAATCAGAAACTGTAAATCATGCGAATAAACAAGACCGGGCATAAAAAACATTTCTCCGTAATTTAGCACACCCGAAAACCTTTTGTGATGGCCGCATACTTCATGTCTTTTCTGGAGGTAAAAAGCTCTTTTTCACACAATAAGTTCTTTTAAAAGTAAGTTCTTTGTATACATTTAATAACTCCATACTGTTTACACCATTATTCTATCACACATGGTTAAGCTCATTCACTTGTTGAAAATTGAAACATGTCCAATACCCTTAAACAGAGATTTTGTTTTGTTTACGCACTACTTTTGAGTACCTCATATGAGACGCATTCGGAATATTGACCCAACTGACCTAAAGTGCCATGTGAGCTATTTTCTATACTTGGTATCCGTCGTCCATCCGTTCATTTGTCCGTCGTTGTAAACTCTTTTTTAATTTTCTCCTCCTAAACCAGTGGGACAATTGTAACCAAACTTCATCTGAATGTTTCTAGGGTTCTTGTTTTAAAATTGTATCCGGGCATTTGATCATTCAATAAATATGGTCAAATTAACAAAAATAGAACACAGGAGTAAAAAAATAGGCTAATATCTCAAAACTAACAAACTAACACATTTTATGCAAAACTGAATAAAATATAAAAGATCAGCAGGTCATGGTCTACAACTTGTTTTCAGAAAATCGTTGACCCTTTTTGGAGCATTTGTCCCGAAAATATTATCTTGATAGAAACCAACAAGAACAAAAAATCAAGAAATGAATTTAAAAATCGACAATTGACCCCATATTGATTGTATTGCACTTGAAAGTTGGTTTTAAAACTATTTTTGCAGAAACTATTATGAAAAAGAATATGTAACGAATAAAATGTTAAAATGCACAATAATTTATACAAATTAGTCAATATGGGAAATGTGCAACCAACTCCTTTTAACAGTTATTGACCTTGAAAACGATTGTATTTTTATGTATGATTTTTTTAGAAACTATAATAGAAAGCGAGAAACTTTACGGATATCGTCAATTAACCTCTTACAGAAGTGATTGCCTTGGAAAATGATATTTTCCTTTTATGCTGAAACTATATATAGTAGTTGAAACTGTTCATACAATATTATCTACAAATAAGTCGAGTGACCGAAATTGTTAACCAACTCGTGATAGGAGTTAATGTCCTCAATGACCCTTTTTGTCCAGTTTTGCTTTTTGTCGAAAGCTATAGCAGATAGACAAAAACTCTTAAAGGACATTAGCTGTCAAATTCATGTTCACCGATTTGACTCAAATTCTCATATTTGATTTATAACATACTACAACGTATATCCAAATTATAAAAGTCTAAAATAAACAATTTACGATGAATGGGGTCGATAATATGCATTAGCATTTGGTGTGTATTTTAGTCTAGACGCCATCTAATTAACCATCGAGGTGAACCTCAGAAGACGTCTGACGGTCATATAACCCGATATAAACATAGATATAGATATAAATAGAATAAAATGCGAACACGTGCAATTGGATTTTTCTATGTCTGTTTGATTTCATATTATACGTTAAAATATATGGTAATCAACAATTTTACCTGTACAAGAATGAGTATTTGTGGATCGAATCAGTCAACCAAATGGTTTACCCTTGTTTCGCTTTCAATGTTGACATTCGTTTCCTTTTAATAACTGAACACGCCTAGTTCATGCGTAACACATCTCTAGCTAAGGAGTTAAATTGAAGGTCACATGAATACGGATTCAATGAGGTCGAATTATTCACTTTCAAGTAAATAATTCATCAGCAATGTTTCTTTGCTTATTTTGAATAAAATGAACCAAACTGGCTGCTAAAATCGAATTATGATTTCACTATTTCAATTTCATTAATGATTGAACAAACAAAAATCATATTTTTATATCTCGTAGCTAATGCCCCATTTAATGGTAAAATGATTAACAAGTTAAAATCTAAAAATAGTTCACAAGGCTGAACAAGTCGATTGACCCTTTACTGAAAGATGATTTTTGCGTATTTTGCAGAAATTTTAAAAGATTGGTAGAAACTTTAAACAGCACACTTGATTAGCGATGAATACAAAGTCTGCAAAATATAAATATCACTGAAAAAGAGGAGTCCTTAGGCCACACCAAATTTCTAGTTCTTCGGACACTTTCCGTAAAAAGGGTAGCGAGAGCGAAATTTTTTATTTGGTTTTTTTCGAAGTTTGATTTTGGCAGGCGAAAGTATTTTTACTAGCGAGCGATATTATTTTGAAGTATTTAAAAAATTAAATCTAAGAAAAGCATTTTATGCAAGCTAGCGAACAGAAATTTACACAGTTTTGGTGCTTCATGTTTTTATATATCTCATATCCTACTTCTTATATTACCCTACTTTGCTTCTTAATATGTTCTCAGACACCCTGTTTCCAGTACAAAAATGGTTAACTAGTAGCAAAGCCTACAACTTCGTGTAGTCTGCTCAAATAAAGATCCAGCTGAACATGAAATAGTACAACAGCATTGAACAGGTAGACATCCATGTTTGATGTCAGTTATAATTGATGCATTATAAAAATAAGGAGATGTGGTATGATTGCCAATGAAACAACTATCCACCAAAGTTTAAATGAAATGGATATATACAATTATAGGCAACCGTACAGCCTTCAACAATGAGAAAACCCATACCGTATAGTCGGCTATAAAAGGCCCTGACATGAAAAATATGAAACAATTCATTTGAGAAAACTAACGGCCTAATTCATAACAAAACAATTTACGAAAAACAAATTTGAGAGACATGAACCAACAACAACCAGTAAACTACAGGCCCCTGACTTGGGACAGTCACATATAGAATGGTATGTTGTTTCAAATAAACGTATGAATGTATCAAGCTTTTATATACAACTATACATCATGTACATATTTGTGTATATGAAAATTTATAAAGGACTGTCCTTCAAAAACTACACCAATTTATACTACTACGTATTCAAATGCATCACACCAGATGCTATATACTAATTAAACAAAAGGAACATTTTAATACATTCCACTTAATAATCATGCTTTGCTGAAGAATTTAATATGATTGATTGATTGTTGGTTGCTTAACATCCAGTGGCAAATATTTCATGCATGTTCAGGACGAGAACAAATTAACAATAAATACAATGGGTAGGTCCTGTAACAGAGGCCGTCCGGGACGAAGGTCGGTGAAATTTGGACCGCCACAGGAAAATGAGGGTACATTAGACAGGGACAGAAATTCAGCCTTGCAACAGGAAAAGAGTTGTTGCAAAGGGTTCTTAAAGTGCAAGGAGTGTGGCACTCTCCCTAAACTAGGCATCAGATTTAACGTCCCAATCTTGACCGGACGTGGCTGTGTACTTGTACATCCCGCACAGTCATTTGATGCTCCACTCTGGCGAGGGTTTTACTGCCAGTCGGAGGAAGACCTATGGTGACTATATTTCTATTCCCAAGTCACCCTTGGGGGGAGAAGAATTTAATAGCAATCAAATCTTTATGTATATGGGGATATTGCTTTGTGTTGAAGGCCATACCGTAAACTTTACTGGTTGCAAACTTCAACAAATTTGGTCTCTGGAAGTTTGTCACATGGACAATCATACAAATTCTTATTTTTAGAAGATTTTGTAAATTGTCAAGTTGGATTGATGTGTTATATTCAATTACCACAAACACTTTCTTTTCAAATTCCATGCTTTATAACTTTGTAATGATACTATCAAATAAAAATAAAAGTTTCAAGGGAAAAAAACTTTTATTCTTAAAGATAAAAAAAAAAGTAAAAAATATAATAGAATCATTGCGTTGCCATTTCAATGCATGTACCGTCATCTTCGGGATTCCCTCTTATTTTCATGCATGTTATATTGTCATCATTTTAATTTTGAATTCGGAGGCGTTGGTGCTTTGTGCCATGTTTCAAGTTGTCTTGTACGGAGCACTTCAAACATATCGGTAAAAGAAATGTCCAAATCACATTCCACTCTGTGTTTGGTAGTAAGGTCGTTGCCTGCGTTACCACTGTAACTACAAATATTCCCCTCATGTCTTACGTTTATAATATATATCATATTATATTTGTCCATAATAAAAACGTTGTGAATGTTAGATCTAGATCGTTTTTGGTGTCAATTTCCGTGTCTGTATGGCGTTACTTTAAAACGCACAACTGATTAAAATTTTGGTTATATAAATTTAGAGACGGACGCGCGCGGCTCCGTACTGGACGCGGGTTTTTTAAAAAAGTACTTTTTTCTCGTTGACCTTTCACAACACGCGGGGATCCGACGAACGAGGTATTAATTTGGCGTGGCCTTATAGTAGATATTGCTCTTAAATAACAAAATATGAGACTTGGATTTTGTATATTATCTCGAAAACTATATAGATAGGTCGAATCTGTCAAAAGCAAGATAAATGGTACAAAATATATTTTTGACAGGTGGGCGATTCAGGCGCTTAGAAGGCTCTTGTTTTTGTAAGTAGTGGCTCCTTTTCACATTCAGGAATAAAATTTTGTCTCTTTAGTTGTGAGGTGAGCAACTCCAATGTTTACTTCAATTGTGCTGAAAAGAAGTCTTGCAGCGTTGACTTCGTATCAGAATAAAACTTTTAAAGTAATCATTACAGTAATAAAACATTGATTTCCTTAGGAAAAGGGATTTTCCAAGTAAACCATGTATATGTTAAAGGCATTTTCTAAAAAAATTAGGAATTTTATGAAATGTCTTAACTTAACAAGCATTTTCTATAATGACTTAAAATACCTATGGCATTTTTAAAATGCCTTGAATGTTTTGAAGAAAATTGCCTGTTCAGTTTCATGCAAATTGTATTAAAATTAAATGCATGAAATAGATGATAAAATATCTTTTAAAGCAAGACATTTTTTCTGTAAAATAAGGATTATTCTTCAAAAATAGAAAAGTTTGTAGGTTTTAATAGTTTGAATGTCTATGATTAGAACTCCATAGTAAAACTACATTGAGTATTTACTCACTCTGTATTTCAAAGGGTTTTACAGCAGAACAAAGATTTACAAGCCAATTAATAGAAAATGTTGTGTAATATAGAACAGAGAAAATTATGAAACTTAAAAAAAAAAAAACAAGATTGTAACAAAAGAACATCTATTTAAATATTACCATATGCAAAGGTAGGTGTTTTATGCTGTCAACCTATAATGTTTTACAATTTTCATAACAAACAGTTAATAAAAATAGAGGCTCATAGGAGTCTGAATCACTCACCTGGCAAAATATGCAACATAAAAATCTGATGCCTCGTTATTAACAAATGGTCATGTAATTTAAAGACAATGACCATATAATGAGTTGATTTAAGACTTACTTGGTTTACTTGATTTCCCGATGGATTGTGTCTAGCAAATCTCTTATTATCAAGTCTACGCGAAGACACGAAATATTTGCCATGGAACGTTTAGCATGCAAATATCAATCAATCTAGTAAATGAAGTATGAAGACTTATTGTTTTGCTCCGTTTTTTGTTCGTTATATTTGATATATTTTTACTTTACGGTGCTCCACATATCCGGCAGTCGGATAACGGACATGAATTTACAACTAACGTTATCGAAGAGCTGAAAGACATGTTAGCATATTGTACAATAGCCCATGGAAAACCTGGACATCCCAAATCGCAAGTTCGTGTTGAAAGAGGAAATACAGATACAAAAGATATGCTGGTTATCTGAATGAGAGAAAATAATTGTAAAAGTGGAACATAGGGTTGTAATTCGTACAGTTTGAGAAAACAACAGTCATCACTCTGGTATTACAAATCACCATACAATGCCATGTATTACTGTGATGCAAAGATAGGATTATCGTCATTTTAACTACCTCTGGCGATTCTTGGGTCTTTACAGTCTGTGGAAGATCAGCTTCAGCATCTCGAAAGCTCTGATAAGCTAAATAAAGTAAGTTCTAATAAGTCATATGAAATTAGATCTGATAAGCCATATGAGAGGTATGCAAGCCAAATGCAGAATCCTTCGAAACTCAGAAAACAGAACTAGATGTTCAGGTGTTTGCTGTTTGTGAAATCCAGTATTTTTCGAATGTTCAGTGTTCGATTTGTGCTCAATGCATGCTCTGTTACTATTACTTTTCATCTGCTTTTAAATAGAGATATAATCACAAATGAAAGAAGGCATGCATTAGACTGTATGAAGAGAAAAAACAAGCTGTCTGGATCATAAATTTATCAGAAAGAGTTTTGAAAGAGGTGGATGTTGGAACGAATGTTTTGATTCCAATTCCCAATGTTGAACCGCGTAACGTTATGGCTTTTTAACTGGTAAAGTTGAGCATGATTATAAACTGGGAATTAAAGACGGAATACTACGCGGACTTTACACCAGAGATCAGTTTGAACTGTCTGACAGTAACTGTATTCCTGTTCAACCTGTAAATTTTAACAACGAAATATCCTTAAGAAAATCTGTCAGTAAAGTTTCTGTATTCTAAACATTGCATGGAAAACATTGTCAATATATAAGATGCTTTAATCGCACAGTCATTTTACATAATGCCTAAATTTAGAAAATGCCTCTAACATATATCTACCAGTGAATGTATAACTTAATTAAGGTTTTTTATTTGCCTTAAAATTATGTATAAAATGTACGATCTTTTTCTAGTTTTGCAAAATCGTTTCTATTGAATAACCTCAATAAATCATCTTATAAACGAGAAAATGACTTGAATATTTTTCTTCATAAATTTCAACATATTATTAATAGAAAATGATCGTAATCTTTTGTAAATCTTCGACATTGTGACGTTATTTTATTAAAATTATTTATATCACTTTATCAAACTATTTTTGAATTCTTTTATTAGTTACAACACTTTGCGAATATATCTTAAAAGTATGGACGTTGACATGAAACATTTAAGTCTTAAAAACAAAAAGATGATAAAGACTACATTTTTGGCAAAATTTTAGATCCGTTAAAATTTATCCACCACAGCTAAATGACTTGTATGTATAAATGTAAGAATTATTTATATGTTTATAATATTTAACGAAGTTGGATATACGTGAAACTAATAAACCTTAAGTCGTCTTTTAATTTGAGATGTTTCGACCATAACTTGGAAATTGAGGTCAATGACATGTTCTGAATTTTAACTTTGCTTGTGACCGCATCTCCTACGATCCTTTGTAAGATAGATATAAAATGAATATTGCAATATGCTAGAGTTATTGCAATGAACATTTCATACATTTTTTTAATAAATCTTATAGGAATTTTGGGCCCTTATGTGTAATATTTACGGTCAATCGATTATAAAATCAAACTGGTACATGCTAAAGCCATTAGGTCTCTTTTAAAGGGTTTCGAAACAATGATCTTGTGTTAACCGAAAGCAGTCATTTTGTATTCATTTTACCAAAAATATCTTAAAACCATATATTTTGGAAACACAACAGAGTAAGCTTTCATATGAGACCGGAAGTGATATTGTGTATACCGTAGGTGGCAAATTATTTCCTGATTTCAGGCAATATACATAGAAAATATATATTTTGAAATGAGTAAACAAAACCTAAATGACACCGGATATTTTATTTTGTAAACCGGATATTGCAAATTATCTCCCTTGTTTTAAGCAGCAGTATAATGAAGCCATATTTTATTGGAATCAGTTAAAGAAAGTTATCCTTTGAAACCAGACGAGACATTGAGGAAGATGCTTATTATCATCCTTATTTCACAAAAGTTTTTCAAACTATATATTTTTTTTAAATTGTACGATAAATTGTCTTCAGGCAATTGAAAATGGCTTTTTAACAGTTCTCTTGTATTTTTGTGAATAAATGCTGCCATCGTTAATAAAACCATACGATCCTCTCTGGTGATGGTTCTTTCATATTCCTTGCTTTTTCAAAACATGTTTCATCCAGAACGTTTTTCCTGAACCTGTTGAACCAGAAGTCATCATTGTAAATGGGTGATCTAAAATGATCTTGTCTTCATGTGACTGTGATAGAAGACATTGTACAGATGTCTATGTAATTGAATGCTCCTTCTGATCAAGGCAAGGTGGATTTTCGATGTCTATTATTGATATTACTTTGCATATGGTCTTTTCTGTAAAATATCATTTACAACAAGGACAGGAAAACAATTATTCAACTTTGAAATTAATTTTAAATGACAGTTTTACGAAGGAAATCTGTCTTTATACTTATAATAGAAAAACAAAGGATATGGGGTATCATGCTCATTAATCTATTCAATATGGATGCTTTTAGGTGTAATACCACCATTGTTTTTCCTCTATTGGTCTTTGTTAAATTTGCATTTTAAAAAAAAATGTGCAGAATTTATCTTTGTTTCAAACAAAGAAATACTTGACATGAGTACAGTTTTATCCTGTCCAGTACTATAGACAAAATTTCACATAACATTTCATTGCATATAAGAAAATAACCATCACTGGAAGTTAACCAATCAAATTTTCATCCCTTTTGTTCCTGTGTACAAGCTTTAGTGACCATGTAACCTCATATTTCCAAAATATTCTATAGAAACACCAAATAAAAAATAATAGTGCTTTGAGACACCCAAGATATATGTTTATGACTCAGATTTTTTACTGCTATGAAATGTAGGATTAATTTCCTACAACTGTCAAATTCAAGGAATATTTTGTTTCGACCCTTTTCGTATGCAACCGGATGTGACGTACTATGATTTGGTGGTATTACACCTAAAGAAGACTTTTTGTTGAATAAACTGAATGTGATTTTTTTTCCTTTGTAATACTGGTTATTTCAAGCATTACTGTCAAGTTTTGTCATAATCAGTTCAATAGTTTGAAAAAGAAACCTATTGTAATATAGGACGACATCTACAGCAATTCGAGCAAAATTTTTTCGAAAAATCCAAATCAAGCCGCATCATGATAGAATATAGTGTGGACCAATAAATGATCAAATATTTATCTCATCTGCCTACAAACAGTTGAATATGATACAAAAGATGACTCTAGGATGATAAATACCACTAATGGACCTCTTTGTCTTCATTATAAGGTCCCTTTTGGTCCATTTATACCTCTCATTTCCTCAAAATTTCAACTTTTAGGCCAATGAATCAAAATCAAAGATATATATTTATGACTCAGATTTTTTTACTGCAATGAAATGTAGGATTAATTTCCTACAACTGTCAAATTCAAGGAATATTTTGTTTCGACCCTTTTCGTATGCAACCGAATGTGACGTACTATGATTTGGTGGTATTACACCTAAATGGAGAAGCTTATATGTCGATGCACCAGATGTTGCTCCGTTTGGAATTCGTACGATTTTCTCAGCTTTGTCTGTTTAATCTTTTACAGAATATCGTCATTTCAAAATGAATTGTCATCCAAGAAAGATGTCCCAAAGTACGAATGCATGCAATGAGGAACATTCTTTTCAAATCGGAGTCTTGGAAATTTCTTGCGATGTCTGTAATATGACTTTTTTTACAGATAAGATAAGTTAGAAGTCCGTAGAAAGAATCACGATAGAATCAATTTGCATCATTGAAACATATGCTATCAAACTTTTCCGAACCGGAAAGGCTAGATTTACACAAACGACATCTTCAATGGCAGACTGGAAGTGGTCTTAAGCGGAAGGAACCAGTAAACGATGGATCTTCCATGAAACGTAAAATAACAAAGTCGACAATGCCGAAGATACGTATAACATAATGGTTATAGCGGAGCATAGAATGTCAAAATTTAATAATACGTCAACAGGTTATTATCAAAGAATAAGTCATTAGAGGGGTTTGTATTATTTTCTAGAACAACATTACAGAGTTTATGAAACAATCCGATCTCATTTGTATGTCACATCAATGTCCGCAATTGATTTTCCTATTTCATCACCATTTAATCAGCCAGATTATATAGCGACGAAAAATGGAAAAATCATCAAGTGAATCAGTTTTATTACAAAGTGTTACAAAACTCATTGATTGGAAATACCGCAATGATAGTAATAGCCTTACAAAAGGATACGAAATTCACAAACAAAAAGTTAAACTGGACAATCAACCTGTAACACAAAATTTAGATGCAACCTTTAACATGTCTTCTTGTGAACTTTTACAAGCTGAGTTGCACATAACGATTCAGAATAAACATGCCGGTTTATTGCCAACCAGGTACTTAGTTTGGCATATTTTAGAGATTAGTAACCTAAATGCGGTTGCTAATTTACTATACCCTATGGATGGATTTTGCAAATATATGGACTTGTTTAGTAGCAAAACATATGACACAATATATTACGATTTGTTTCATTCGGAGTCGATATTCAAAATTAAAAATTAAAGTCCACGTGTATTATTTATCCCGGCCAATGGAATATTATTCTTTCATAGTGTTCATTCTTTATATCTTAAGTTATATTTGATAAAGATTTAAAACTGCATGTTTTAGAAATGGAAACAGAAGTGTACCAACTAAACTAATATCATTCGACAAAACTGAAGTATTCATCACATTTACCTTCCTTCTTACATTCGACATCATCTCTTTCACATTTACAGGTTCCATCTACAGTATCGCAACTAAAGTACAAAATTTGTATATACATGTATAATGTTTACTTGTGATAGTGTATTCAAATTTTATTGTACTTTTAAATCACTCAGTAGACTTGTAACTGTTCTTTTAAGAATAATTTGCTAAGTATTTTACATCTTTTCATTTTAAATCAGACTTGCTCACTGCACACAACGAGTTCCGTACCTTTAGCTCGACAAAATCAAGTCTTTTTGGGGTACCTTCAATCACTATAAAGAATTCTTTCTTGTAAAGAATCGACCAAATAAATCAACACATGACAAAAATCTCTAAAATGTAGCATTGAATCTAGAATAAGGTGATCTCGTGATCACTGAGGTACACACCAACCTTTAGATGAGGATTACTAGTTGGATAGAATGTTAACATTGATTTGTATTGATTTTATGCCAGTAATTTGTTCATTATATAGTAATATTTTTGTTCTATTTACAGAATGTTAAAATAGTTCCTTTACACAGGAAGGACCATAAAAGAAATGGAAGTCTGAGTTTTTTTTTTCTTTGAAAAAAAGACATTTCATTACATTTCTCATCAATTTTATGAAGACGATTTTTATTTAGCATCCGGAAACAATATAATTTTGATATTTGGAAAACAGTCATGGAACTTAACCTATGTTTAGTGCTCAAATGATTACTATATACCCCAATTTTGATTACGATTGATTGATTGTTAGTGTTAAACGCCACTTGCAGCATAATTGGTTATATCATGGCGACCAGTATTTTTGGTTGAAGATCGAAGTCGAAAACACCTATCACGAGCCCGGGGTGGGGGTTCTTGAATAATTCTGAATAACCTTACTCGCCATTCTTGCATTTGCATTGGTGTATACAGAATCTACCATAAAAACCTTTTGAGCATTTTTTTACATTCTGTGTCATCATCAATGAAACGTTGAGTTCCTTTTGGACATTCTGATATAAAAACCACAGAATTATAAAAAGAGATCAAAACTTAGTTCATGAACATATTTCGGTATAAAAATTTCATGAATAGAATAATTATAAAAAACAAACACTCAATCACACAAACGAAAAAAAAGTCCTCTTATTATTACAGTATTTTGTTACATTTTTTTTCTATCCTATCCATCACCTACATGTATCTACTGATTGTAGCTTGATACTCATGGAACACAAATGTTTACAATCCGATCAACTAAAATCAACTGCCGTTTTAATAGGTATATATTGCTCCCATCCTTAATTTTCCATATAATTGTTTTTGCGGAACTTTGTATTTCATTGTCTTCCAATGCTCCATAGTGAAGCATTGGTGTATACGGACTTTGCGTTTCCTTATAATATTTCATGACATTCTTTTAAGAACTAAAGTTAAATTAGTGAGCTCTAAGAGGCCATTTGGTAGTTACAAGATTTCCCTCGGACAAATTGTTGTTTATGTTTACCAGTCTTAAAATAAAAAATTGCTCTTAATAAAGTAGTGTTGTCAACGGTTAATCGGTTAACCGTCGGAAGGACCGAATATCGAATACCAAAACGCTAACCGGTTATCCGGTTAACCGGACATTTTCAATTTTGATAGTTTTACTATAAAATCAATACTAATATTTTCAAAGGATCATCGTGGAACGTAATGAGATCAATTATCCAATACATTACTGACTTAATTAACAAAGAATACATTCCAATATTACCTAAATTAATCAGCACGAAGACACTTTGCATCAGCTTGGGACAAAATCTTGAATAAAAATAATTTGTAAAGGTGTGCAAAAAAAAACACGTATTGAACAGTTGTAAGATGATTAAATTTTACAATGCAGTTGTTCTTTTCATTTTCACTTAATATTAAATTAGCGTTAATGTAAAAATGCAAATCATCCACATACAACAGGCTTGATTATATTTCAAATGAAATGCTGATTCAAAAATTGTGAAATGCAAACTTAGTGTATACTGGTCGTTCCAGTACCATGCAGACATGAACTATACAGAATGTTTTAGGAAAAGGTGTGACGATAAACTTTAATACATCATATTATATAACCATACACCGTGATAAAGTACTGCAGACATTTCTTTGGTTGGTTGATGGATTGATTGTTGTTTGCGTAACGTCCAGTTGAAAATATTTCATGCATATTCAGGATTAGAATAAATTAACAATTAATTCAATAGACAGGTCCTACAATAGGAGTCGACCGAAATGGAGGATCGGACATTTGAAACGGACCTGGAAAATGAAGGTATTGGTAGGGACAGAAATTAAGCCTTGCATTAGGCCACTTACGGACCCCTAAAAGAGTTGTTGCAAGGGTTATTTACGTCCGAAAAGCGCTTTCTACACGAGGCATCGGATTTAATATCCATATTCAGACATTTTTGCAGTGTTTTACAGCAGGTCAGATAAAGACCAAAAGTGGCATTTTGTCACCGGAGTCAACGTTGGGTACATTTTCTTTGAACATTCCTACCGGTTAACCGGTTAATCGGTCGAAAGATTATCCGAGTAACCGGTTAGATAGATATGTTTAATTTGACAACACTATAATAAAGACACATAGAAGAACTCAATATTCTATTATAGATATAAGAAGATGTGGTATGAGTGCCAATGAGACAACTCTCCATCTAAGTCAAAATTTATATAAAAGTAAACCATTATAGGTCAAAGTACGGTCTTCAACACGGAGCCTTGGCTCACACCGAACAGTAAGCTATAAAGGGCTCCAAAAATTACTAGTGTAAAACCATTCAAACGGGAAAACCAACGGTCTAATCTATATAAAAACGAGAAACGAGAAACACTTATGAACCACATCAACAAACGACAACTACTGAACATCAGAATCCTGACTTAGGACAGGTACAAACAAATGCAGCGGGTTTAAACGTTTTAATGGTACCAAACCTTCCCCTTTTTCTGGAACAATAGTGTAACATCACAACATATAAAGACACACTATAAAATATCAACTGAAATAGCTTAACTCAATCAAAGGACATATTAACACCAGTGAACATACACTGAACAAATAAATTTGACCTATGATACAATGTAAATACAAAATAAATAAACTAAGGGAAGAATAATAAAAGTAACATGTTATATCGGTATGAAATGTTAAACAATTTAAGAAAAAATATGCTCGAACAAAAATATCAGCCATTTGCAATAACTTTAAACACAGGTAAATGAAAATAATTTTGTTGTATACATTTTTGTATATGAAATTTCACAAGTCTTCAAAACATATAAAAATGTTGTGCTCTTATCTCTTACCTTGACATTTTCCATTACGTAAGTGAAACAGCACAACAACGCCATGCATTATTTCCTGATCTGAAATAGATGCAAATGCAAGTCTTTATGTAGAAATGTTCAATGACGTGACACTATTTTCAAGAAACATCCTCAGACAATAACATATTTTAACAAAACTTTACAATTTTCTTCTATTTTTCGAAATTGATACTCTCGACCAGAGACATAATTATATGTCTCTGTGTCGACTGATAACTTGACAAATATGTAATTTTATGCAAATATACTTTAAATTTTACAAGGAACTTGCTTTAATCAAAAGTCTTATAAGAAGTTGATAAGTCTACATACAGCATTAAAAACAAGTAACGGTTGGTTTAAATTTGTCCATGATTTTAGACAGATAAAAAAAGACCCAAAATTGAGCCAAACTATGAAAAGTTGACATTTACTAATATTACAGAATATATTTAGACGTGAAATGACGATCATCAGTAGCCGACATTAACATAAATTTATACTTTTCATTGAACCTTCTTTGTATGAGGACAGCATGTGTTAGGAAAATGCTTCATGTGAAATGATACATTTATTTGGTGGACGTCTGTTAAATCTGGTACTGGAAAGAATTGCAGGCACAAATACTCATAAGATATGTGTATAATGCGTAGCGTTTTCACAAAGACCCGTCATAATACAAAGATTATATTTAGGCTATATTAACAGAATTGGAAAATTTAAATTGTGTAAATTAAACATGATATAACTTCTATTGCCTCTAAAACTGTGTATAATTGTATGAAATTGCTTGTTATTGCAAATTCTCAGAAATAGTAAAATTCATCGACATAACTTAAATGCTTTTACCAAATGTTTGGGATCGAAGTGCCATGGTGATTTATTTTATAGTTTTCTCCCTTATATATTTAAAACAAGCTGTTAGATATCTTAGAGACTTGGCTTTTGAGGTCAAGGACAAAGCCCAATTTTACAGCCATGGGGTATTTTGCATTTCAAACGGAAATGATCTGCAGTCAACCAGGAGTAGCCATATTTGCATTATTTTCATGCAAAAGTAACTAGCAACCATTTAGTTTGGACTCGGCATAATGTAACCAATAATACGACACCGGAAATGACATTGTGTAAACCGAAAAGTATCAAAGAATATTCTCATTTCAAGCAAAAGTCAAAGAATTATATATTTTGTATCAGTGTAGTGCAAGTTTTCACAAGACACAGAAGTGACTTTTAAAACCGGACGTAGAACACTATCTCCTATCTCGAGAATTTTTGAAATCTATGTAACGTAGGCTATGAGCATTTGATTAACAGGAAGTTATTGAGTATGTGCTTTAATTTTATAGAACATTTAAGTAATTTATTTAGTTTTGAAATTGTTGCAAGATACGTTTGTTCCTAATGCCTAAAGTGAAAGCTTAGATCAATTTACCATTTTCTCCAATATTTTAGATAAAAAACCAAAAACATTTGTTCACATATCTTTATTCAAGTGTATTTCAACTTACTTTCTTAGTCAAAATAGACGTAAACATGTAGTTTTTATATTATTATTTTAATTGTTCTTTAGATATATACGATTCAAATGATTAATTTGATTTATGCGAGTTTAATTTGTGTTTGATATTCCAGATTTTCGATTTTATATCAATAAAACCTTTGACTCAGACTTTGACTTTTGACTTATATATAGTTAAGGCGATAGCAAAATAAAGTAGGTACATATTGAATGTTACTTACTTGCATTTTCCTACAGTAGCATTACGTAATGTCTCATATGGATCGTTAGTTACAGTAGAAGATGCAAGTATGGTCTGTGATAAGAATGATACAATAAAGTTCATGAAAACAGCAACAACAAAACCCGTATTCCTATCCATGCATCTGCATGCATGTACATAAACATACAAATGACAAATGATATTTTTATATTTCCTCATTGTATTTGAATATGTCGAACACAATTGATAATTTCCGGTTGATGGATGGGAGGTTGACGTAGAGTTGAAAAATAGTTTGCATTTTAAATTTATTTCCGACATTACAGAACACATGACAAGTAATCGAGTTAGAACTACACTGGAAAAGGATGTATGAAAGTGGCAATGTTGGAGAGTAACTTGTCAGTCCTTGGAATAATTTTGTCTAAGAAACTTGAATTCAAATACAACTCAAGGTTATAAGCAATTTGGCTTTTCTGTACCTAATAGCATAAAATAATAGCAGAAAAACTTATTATACAAAATCTTTTGAGCCTCTGGACTGTAAATGTTGTTTACAGAATTGAATGTTCTTTGTGTGGGCTACTTTATGTTGGTGAAACTCGACAAATTTTGCGTAAAAGGATGAATCAACAAAGATCCGCATTTCAGGGTCTTTATAACCATTTTAATCAACCGGACCATGATCCTTCTTTATCTATGAAAATACACGTCATCGAGACAATTTATCATCACACCAGTAGCCCTATACTAAGTACTCCTTTCCGAAAAGATAGAGAACATTACCGGATAAGGAAACTAGGTACTGCAATGCCATATGGTTGCAATGATAACATCAAAGAAGAGTCCAGCAGTGATGTAAATGTAATGAGCTTATTTAATACTACCTTAAGACAGCAGCGTAGTCATGGGCAAAAACATTACCATCGGCCCACAGTAAAACGTCTTGCAAATTTAGATCGCCCTCTGGGAACTTTGATGACCTTCTTTCACATCTTTATCATCCGCTAGGGTTACATTACATAAGAACTATTTTTTTCACTGCCTGAAATGAGTGAGAGATTATTACAAGGGATGCATAAATACATTTTCTCCAATATACAATCTGGTCAGTATAATTTGTAATGTAGCTCTTTCCGTCATTTTAAACCAGTAAGATCGGAACATTTACATGATGAAAAGAGGAAATTCCTTCCAGTTCAGTTTTATAATAAAGGAATTGATGCTATTAACATCATCAACGTTCTTCATCACAAGGAGGTAACATATAAAATTCCACTTTATTTTTAAAACCAGTCTGTTTCTTTTGTATCCTACAGTTACACCAAAACCATTGCACCTAAAGTATTTAACTATAGGCAACCATTGCAAGACCTTGATTTAGAAAAATACATAAAAACCCTCTGACATGTGACTGTTCCCACTCGACTTACATTTACAGCCCTCTGGTCATGTTATTACTGGGGATCTAAACATAATTCAACATGAACATCTCCGAAAGGTGATATCACATGGTCCCAAGTTTACAGAACCCCAACACATCAATTGGAACCATAACTTGAAAATAAATATGGACTCCATTGAGGACTACGCCAGAGCATGGGCTAAACGAGAAGAAGTTGAACTGGACACTTTGTCAGAATGGGTCAAAACAATTATGTCTCTGATAAAACGTCTTATTCATAAGTTGAAAAACTGTGTGAATGATCGACCAAAGTCCGTTTTCAGATACAAAGAAGCTGCGAAATGTCCATTATCTCTTCACGATAGATATGTTGTTGTTTCTGCGGACAAAGCTTCAAATAATATCGTCTTTGTATGTAAACCGTACTACTACGAAGGTCTTGTAAAAAGAAGGAATAAATGAGCACTCCAGTAATCCCACATACAAAGACATATCATTTGACAAGGATGAGATTTTGTCGAATCATAAGTCCTTCATGGCTATATGAACACTACATTAAACAGCATATATCGCGTAGTGGTAGTAACCATATGTGGATTCTAAAAGACTCTAAAGAACTTCTGGATAATTTAAATCTCGGATCTTTATCTGAAATTAATTCTATCAAAACTTTTGATTTTTCAACCCTATATACCACCATTCCCCATGTGAAATTGAAAAATCGTCTAAAAATTATCCACATTGCTTTTCAATATAAAATGGTAGCATACATTATACATTAATTGCTTTGGATACCATACGGCATAATTTGTTGATAGTGAACAAAAGGTAAAACATGCTACACAGAGGATCAAGTGATCAGTATGCTGGAGTTTCTTATTGAAAATATATTTGTTGATTTGGAGGTAGACTTTTCAACAAATTGTCGGCATTCCTATGGGAACGAACTGTGCGCCTCTCCTTGTCGACCTCTTCTTATTTCATATGAGTCGGAGTTCCTTCAGACACTTGTCAAAAACAAGAAGATCAAACAATCCAGATAATTTAATTTCACTTTCAGATATATTGATGATGTTCTTTCCATTACAAATCCACAATTTTTGATTGGGTTCCATTAATATATCCTCCAGAACTAGAACAACAGACACATCTTCCTCCGCCTCATTTTTAGACTTTTACCTCGAATTTGACATAAGCGGTCATCTCAGTACCAGAATCTATGCCAAACGAGACGATTTTAATTTTGAAATTATAAATTTCCCCACCTTAGCAGCAATATACCAACTTCACCTGCATATGGGATATACATTTCCCAACTCATTCGGTATTCAAGAGCTTGCAGCTGCTACTCAGACTTTATAAAACGTAACCAATGTCTGAGTAGAAAGTTAATGAACCAGGGTTATAGTGTTCTTTTATTTGCCTTTGTATTTTTAAACTTTACTGTTTAGTCTATTTTTGGTAATGTACTTTTGGCGTGGCTAGGTATTTATACATCCCGCCATTGTGTTATTGTACTATGGACTTTTTGTATTCTTGTCTTTCATTTTGCTTATGTACTTTGTCTATAGAGTGTCTATATACCATTTTGTTTTTCTTTGTTTAAATAGTTAATTTTTTAGCGATTAAGATTATTACATGTATACAATTATGGCCCGTAGAAAAGGTGAATATCCAAAATTGTCAACACGAAAAGGTTATTTCACTGAGGGCGCAGCCTAGTCCAAATAATTACGATGTCTTGAAAGGCTATTTTTTTTCTGTGACGCCTTCCTTCGACGTCATAATGCTGAAGCCATTTTTCCGTCTGGAATTTGAGAGAGAATTTTGGGGAACTTTCAGACCCATTAACGGTTAGAAATTTTGCAAAATACAAAGTCTCACCTTTTGTGTGCTTATTGGTGCAAAATATTTCCAGAAATATCCAAAAGAAATGATAAAATAAGATACGATTCCATTTGAGGTGGGCAAATATTTATTTTGATTTCAAAATGGTTTCCCAGAATTTCCAAGATACGTCACTTCCGGCGAATATAAAATATCAAACTCGGTAAAATTTAATGGACCCGAATTTCCGGAACGTTCGATTTATATTATCCGGAAATTCGATTCTGCCAAATTTTACCGAGTTTGGTATTTTATATTTATATATTGATTGCGAATCCATAACATATAATCGACAACATATTTCATTCAGTGAAAACTTTCCTGCTAACTAAATTTCGCCTGACGTGACCTTTATAAAATCAACACAGAATCATGGTGCACGTGAAAAATAAGCGAGATGATATAGACATGCAAAGAGCGATCTTTTATTTTTTATATTTTCCATGCGTTTCCATTTGTTAGTTAAACTTTGTCATACCGGTTGTTAAATGATTGGTGTATTAATATTTTCTTTCACAATCAATTTACGCTATCTAACTTCCACGTGTGTTTACTTTCTTTCATCACAGTTTTCCTCGCACTACTTGCGCTGTGCGGTTGCTGAAGTACTAACGAGAGGTCTCGTGGTTAAAGTCACTGCACACGGATAATCTATCGGCGAGTACGAGAAGATAATAATGCAATAGCAGTACATTTATGAAGATAAGCTATAGGATTTTGTTTTTGAATGAAAGTCCATGTTCTAGTGTATAGTAAACAGAGCCATTCAAGAATATAAAACAAATTATATAACGAGTATCATAAAATTTTATGACTTTAAAACCCCTTGTCATATCCTATTGTACGAGAAATATTTAATTAAACTAGTTTTCTAAAATGTATATAAGATCTTCCTGTTTCGAATATAAACATTTGAACGGTAAGTCAAGCTGGTTTTCGTTTTCTGGATTTTAATATATCATCTTTATCAATTTAAAAAACAAAATGTAAGTTTTGCTTCCAATTATGCTAAAGCAATTCAATAAATGTAAAACTGATACTGACTTCATTATCTGTATACCGTTTTCAGTATAAAAAAGAGTTCATTTTTGGGCTCGAGCGAACCTGAAGAAGGTTATACCAGAAACACTGCTATCAGTATTTGTGAATGCTAGTTAAAATGTGAGCATATTTGATTACTGTGAAGGGACATGAAGTAAGATGATGAAAATTATTTGAAGTATTTCTTTAAATTCAAATAACCTACGCCCAAATCAATAAATAACATGCGTAAGGAAGAAATTTATTGCAAGTCTTTGATGTAGTGTTCAATGATAGGTTCAATGATTGAATGAAGGTTTTATTGTTGATTAATAAATTTTATATAAACCATAATTTGTGAAAATATTGTAGACGGAAGAGAATTTACTTCTTAATATGATTTTCAGATATTTGGTATACACACCTGTACTATAAACAATGCAAGTATAATCCTGTATTATATATAGTTTCTTCCTTATGAAAAAATCAAATAGTATAACCGCAATGCACTATTAACACGGATATTATGATATCGAAATGTATTCTAAAATACAGAAAAATAGAATAGTTTTTTTTGCGTATGACTGATTATGATCAGAGATGGTTAAGTACTGCTTCAGAATTAGAATAAGGTTCATCCCACTACTCAAAGACTACTCACGAAATAACGCTTAAATAGAAGTAAATTTCACGGGCTGGAAAACATGTACACGATATTGAGACAGTGTTTACAAAGCAACTTGTCGAAATCAACATTAATACGAATTGAGACTCTAAAATTATGCCGAACTTTAATGTTAAACAACAATGTCATAAAATATAAATAGAAAAAAGAAAACAAATACAACTTCCAAAATCCCGTCATTTTGGTCATTCGATATAATACTACATCTAAACAGTAAAACATATCTAGAAAACTTTTGGAAAAAAATAGTTTAAACTAGAAAACTTAAAATTCCAAACTGAAGAAACCCAAAGGGAAAAGTTAGCACTGTCGCAACACACCGGGTATCCCGATCCCAAATCCGCGGAGGGATCCGGATCACGAGGAGCAATTAATTAAAATTTTGTAATAGTGGGTAGATAAAATCTGGATCCGATTTCCACGAAGCATTTAGTATTCCTCCGTGGGAATCATATCCAAACTTCTCTCAGCCTCCGTTACAATCTTTTCATTAATTGCCCCTTGGGATTTGGATCCATCCGCAGTTTCGGATCAGGATACCCGGTGTGTGTCACACAATTCTATACGAAAATGTGTCATCGGCAGACAAGGTTATACATAAATTTCCAGTAAATTCAAGCTTTGAAAAATCGAAATATTTATAAAACTTTGAAATTGATTTAGTTTTTAAGACATTTAAAATTTGACGATAAAAAACACAAAAAAAAACATGAGATTTAACACGTCAAAAGGTATATTTGAAACATGTCAGACTGAGTTGTTATTAAATGTCTTTTGTTTTTTCCAAGCGAGAAACATGTTTAGCGCCTCTTGTCTCGCTGCATTATTTTTGGAACAGTAAATATGCAACAGAGGAAATTTTGAAACGAAAACTATAAGTCATTATCAGCAAAAGCCTCCTATTCAACTTTGCAATTTTTCTTTATGTATTATTTGCAAAAATCCTGATAAAAACTTCGAATAATATAACTGGTTCTCTTCCAAATTTCAATAAAAAATTTTGACTTTTGTTCATCAGTTCGTATTTGTAATTGAAATGTGGCCCTAAACTTGATTTTGCAGTGGCTGTTGTAAGTTATTTGCGTCAGTAGCGTAGTGAAGAAAAAACCTAGATGATTTTTAATAAAAACATTCTTGTCTTTTGGTGGACAGAATTTTCTCATTAGCAATCACACGACATCTCCTTATCTTATTTAATGATCAGTTTTTCAATTTTAAAATAAAAATCAGTTTGAAAAGACGAAAAATTCTAAGTTTACTTGTGAGAACCAACTAGTTATCAATACGGGCTTAAACTGTGTTTAAACGGAGTGGACGTAGTTGCAACTTACGGTCTGTTAATGACGAGTTTAATCTAGAATGGTGCCCCAGAAATTTGAGCCTGGTCAAAAATTTCCGGCAGCCATCCCGCCCTGCAATTACACGGAGTGGCACGAAATTGCCGTACTTGGAACGTGCTAGGGACGTGTGTGGTCGTGCGTCAATTTGATGTGCGTGGGCACACAGAACGATTCAGTTTGAAGCACGCGTAAAGACCATATAAAAGTTCTATATATTATCTGTTATATTCACATATTTGTTTTTGGTACCGATACGTAGCCATTAACGAAAGCCAAGTATTTGGTGCCAATTTGAAGTAAAAATGTATGGCTGCCAGTAATTTATATGAATTCTAATAGTCTTCTGATCCCTTAGTCCATGAGGTCTCCTCTGGTAAATGTTAACAAGAAGTGCCATCACAGACTGTACAAACTATATTCGTTATAGGTAATGGTATTTATTAAATGGCAAATTAATCATTTTTTTTAATCCTCTTTGTCCTGTTATTTTCTGTCCGGCAATTTTTGCTTTGTTTCTTGTTTAGTTGCAAGATTTTTTTCTAAAGATTAATAAACAAATAAATTAAAATATAGTAATTTGATACTGGGATATAATATATTAGTATAATACATATAGTTCCAGTTTGATACGAACACAGCTCATATAATTTGATTATGTTATTTATTACATTGAAAATCGAGTTTGTTTTCATATCAGTGGTTGTTAGAACATTCATCAGTACTTTTAATACTTATATTAAAATCAATCGGGTCCAGGACCAATCCAGTATATCTTATTATAATCCTTCGTTTTTAATTCAATTTTCTATGTGCATACATTTAGAGTAATTAAGAGCTGGTAAACTCAGTGTATGATAAATATTTCTGGTCATGGAATACATTCTTCTGCATTTATTTCCATATTTTTCTAGAAATTCACACTTGCATGTTTGTAGTATAATTATTGTGTGTGTACTAAACAAAGGTGTTTCGGTTATGGTCATGTAGACCTAGGCCTATCCTCATCAGGTATCCCTAGCCTATATGTTTCCTTCTTTGAAATATGTAGAATAGTTCCAATTTGATTTCTCTTATGGGGATACGACACCTGTTTATACAATCGTTTTTTTATCTTTTTTCTTCTTTCTGTTTTTTTGGTATGGTTTCCTCTTTTTTATTTATAAGCTCTTCATATAGTTTATTGTTCGTGATATTTTTTTTCCTTTTTATTGATTTCGTCTGTTTATATAATTTTTTCTTCTTTGAATTCGTTAAATACTCTTTAGATCATTATGTCTTTTATATGAAAACGTTTTCTCATTGCTTTTAATACTCTATTTGAGAGATTAAATATCTTTTTGTTATTCTATTTGAGAACAATTTAGTTATTAAAGCAGTCTCTATTTGAGAGATCACTTTGTTTTGCTATTCTATTAATAGCAGTCTCTATTTGAGAGATTATTATATGTTCTTTTGAGAATAACTTGTATTATCAATCTCTATTTGAGAGATGATTATTACTGTTTTTCACAAAATAAAAGCAGTCTCCATTTGAGAGATTACTTTATTTTTGCTATTCTATTTGAGAATAACTTGTATTATCAATCTCTATTTGAGAGATGATTATTACTGCGTTTTTTACAAAACAAGACACAACAGTCCTTTACTTCCTATGTTATAGCGTTAACATATATCCTGCATTGTGTGATAGATAAGTATGTGTATTTTATCAGTAAAATGTTTCTATCTAATCGCTTCCACGTGATTACAAGATCTTGTATGCTGATTGGTTGATTCTATATACGTCACAGATACATGCACGTGTATTTTGACCTCACCTGACCTAAACTATATCTTGAAATAGTTCAGAGTGCCCGTAACAAATACACATACTAATGTATTATCTTCTTCTTCTGTATCGATATTACTAATGAAAATAAATAGAAAATCCTTTACATACATTGATATATATATATAAATATATATCTTGTATCTCTATCAAAATAATAGTATTATTTATTGATCAGCTAAAGAATTATAGTTTGATACTTATAGTCAATTAGTATTTTCATTTAGAAAAAACTATTATTTGTCAGCTGTTGAACATGTTATTATTGTAATATTCGTGTATACAGGTGGTCGAATCCCATGAGAATCAAATTTGGACCAGTGGCTTGTATGTATAAGTCAAGAACTTTATAACATTCTGTTGGTGCAATTAATATTTCTTGTCATTTGACTTTAATTGACATATCCTGTTTAGTATTTCCTGTATTCTTTTCATGTGGCACATTTATTTAGGACATAATTATGTGTTACTTCATTGTAAGTTATTGATACTCCATTTTACTTTTCAAGCTGAATTGTTTAATGTAGCTTCAATGTCCATTCCTCTGGTCAAGAGTTGTTCTATATAGTTTTCAAATCTATATTTCAGTTTTTGTCCATTACTATATGGTTTTGATAAGCAATTTGACAAAGGGTTATAATAAGCATATATGGAGATTGTCTTGTTGACAATACTCAGGTTAGACCACGGATAGAGCGAGGCTCCAAATATTATATTAAAATCAATCGGGTCCAGGACCAATCCAGTATATCTTATTATAATCCTTCGTTTTAATTCAATTTTCTATGTGCATACATTTAGAGTAATTAAGAGCTGGTAAACTCAGTGTATGATAAATATTTCTGGGATACCTGATGAGGATAGGCCTAGGTCTACATGACCATAACCGAAACACCTTTTTAGTATTAGAAACTCAGACCTGACCTGGATTTCTATTCTAAAAATACACACACAATAATTATACTACAAACATACAAGTGTGAATTTCTAGAAAATATGAATATATGCAGAAGAATGTATTCCATTACCAGAAGAATGTATTCCATAACCAGAAATATGTATCATTCACTGAGTTTACCAGCTCTAAATTACTCTGATTGTATGCACATAGAAAATGGAATTAATCACGAAGGATTATAATAAGATATACTGGATTGGTCCTGGACCCGATTGATTTTAATATATTATTTGAGCCTCGCTTCATTCCGTGGTCTAACCTGAGTATTGACTTGTTATTAACAAGACAATCTCCATATATGCTTATTATAACCCTTTGTCGAATTGCTCATCAAAACCATGGTCAGGACAAAAAACTGAAATATAGATTTGAAAAACTATATAAAACATCTCTTGACCAGAGGAAGGACATTGAAACTACATTGAACAATTAAGAAAAGTTAAATGGAAGATCAATAATTTACAATGAAGAAACAAATAGTTATGTCCGAAATAAATGTGCCAGATGAAAGAATACAGGAAGTACTAAACAGGATATGTCAATTAAAGTCAAATGACAAGAATAATTAATTGCATCAACAGAATGCTATAAAGTTCTTGACTTATACATACAAGTCACCGGTTCAAATTTGATTCTCATGGGGATTCGACCACCTGTATATACGAATATTACAATAATAACATTTTCAGCAGCTGACAAATAATAGTTTTTTTCTAAATGAAAATACTAATTGACTATAACTATCAAACTATAATTCTTTAACTGATCAGTAAATAATACTATTATTTTAATAGAGGTACCAGATATATATACAATGTATGTAAAGGACTTTCTATTTATTTTCATTAGTAGAAGAAAATAATACAATATTATGTGTATCTGTTACGGGCACTCCTGAACTATTTTAAGATATAGTTAAGGTTAAGTGAGGTCAAAATACACGTGCATGTATATGTGACGTATATAGAATCAACCAATCAGCATACGAGATCTTGTAATCACGTTGAGGCAATTAGATAGAAATATTTGACTGATAAAATACACATACTTATCTATCACACAGTGTAGGATCTATTTTAACGCTATAACATAGGAAGTAAAGGACTGTTTTGTCTTGTTCTTTTAAAAAACAGTAATAATAATCTCAAACAGAGATTGATAATACAAGTTTTTCTCAAATAGAATAACAACATGAAATAATCTCTCAAATAGAGACTGCTATTAATAGAATAGCAAAATAAAGTAATCTCTCAAATAGAGACTGCTTTAATAACTAGATTATTCTCAAATAGAATAACAAAAAGATATTTAATCTCTCAAATAGAGTATTAAAAGCAATGAGCAAATAGAATAACAACATATAATAATCTCTCAAATAGAGACTGCTATTAATAGAATAGCAATAATAAAGTAATCTCTCAAACAGAGACTGCTTTAATAACTAAATTGTTCTCAAATAGAATAACACAAAAAGATATTTAATCTCTCAAAAGAGTATTAAAAGCAATGAGCAAACGTTTAACATACAGAAGACATAAAAATCTAAAAGAGTAGTTAACGAATTCAAAGAAGAAAATGATATAAACAGACGAAATTAAACAAAAGATAAAAATGTCACGCACAATAAACTAATTGAAGAGCTTAAATAAAAAGAGGAAAAAATACCAAATTAACAGAGAGAAGAAAAAAGATAAAAACGATTGTATAAACAGGTGTCGTATCCCCATAAGAGAATTCAAATTGGAACTATTCTACATATTACAAGAAAGGAAACATATAGGCTAGGGATACCTGATGAGGATAGGCCTAGGTCTACATGACCATAACCGAAACACCTTTTTTAGTATTAGAAACTCAGACCTGACCTGGATTTCTATTCTAAAAATACACACACAATAATTATACTACAAACATACAAGTGTGAATTTCTAGAAAAATATGAATATATGCAGAAGAATGTATTCCATTACCAGAAGAATGTATTCCATAACCAGAAATATGTATCATTCACTGAGTTTACCAGCTCTAAATTACTCTGATTGTATGCACATAGAAAATGGAATTAATCACGAAGGATTATAATAAGATATACTGGATTGGTCCTGGACCCGATTGATTTTAATATTTAATTTAATACTTTTAATACTTTCAATTACCAAAGAAAATCTCGCGAGGATTCACTGGTGGTCGCGATAATATAGGTTAATTCATCGATTTGCGAATCTCTTGTATTATATGTCTCTGGTGGAACCAGACAAGGTTTTATGTAAAAGAGGCTGTTTTCTCACTGGTTGATAATTTTGTTACTGATATGCGCAAAAACACAGACAACCTCGCAGCTCTGGGAGGGCTGGGTGTATCTTCAGTGGGAGTTATCACAGTTCTAGTTTGTATATAAGAGAAATAAAATATATATTATATTAACATATCTATTTTTATGCTTTGCTTCAGTGTCATAATCTTTGTTCAGCCTCACCGCACTTCAAACTTTGTTTCAATGGGGTACCTGTCACCGTAACAGTTCATAATCATCACAATCACCACCACCACAAAATTTTTCTGAAACCGACACTCAAATGTTTTCCGAATTTCAATTATAGTTGTACCATTTGGTCAGGTGCAAAAAAAAAAAAATATTGCAGCACGAAATATTCAAAATGAGCGTTATAATAAGACATCGCCACACATACTTTTTGGAGAGCTGAGATAGATAGATATAAGAAGATGCCCATTTCAGATTATTTTGTACATAGAAAATCAATTTTAGTTCTTCAAGTACTTCACCAAATGACTCCGGAATATCTCAATGTATTTTAGATATGGGCATCAGGTTAGCTCTAGAAAAACCAGACAAAGTACGTGTAATATGCCTTTTCTTCCAAAATTTTAAACAAATACTATATAATGCTCCTTGATACCTGAAGTATGTTATGGAGCAATTTGTCTACAAATTCAAAACAATGTAACAAAATTGAATTTGAAAAAATAACATATATTGAGGAATATTTTGTTTAATTCTACAAGTGTGGACAGGTCAGTGTGGATAGTTTGAATGTTTGACAGTGTTTTCTGACAAAAAATTTTCTTTGTTTTTTTTCTCATAGTGTTCTATGTTAAACTGTGTTCCACAGTGACAGCCACCCTGTATATCAGACCAGTACCAAACACTAAAAATTTGCAGTGTCGGTTATTCAATACTTGGTTTTTATGTTCAAGATTTTCATGGAGGAGACACTATTTGTACATGTTATATGGATTACCAAATGATTTTGTTAAGATATATTCCACTACATTGCTTTTGGATAAAAATCAAATCAAAAACTCAAAATAAGCAAAGGAAAACTTTAGCTGCATTTTTGCATTAGGTGAGTTTAATATGTAAGATGGTTTATGAGAACTTGCATGTATCTTTTTCTCGTATGGTTCTAATTATGTCCGTTGTGGTGGTCATTTTTTACTTGGAACTGTAAATTAGTTAAGGATCATTCCATTATCATAAATGAAAGATTTTATTTAAATGTTCGAAATTGTTCTTAGAAGATGTCTTACAGTTCAAAGTGATGATAATTCCTGGCATGCACACGGGGCTAGACGAGCAAGAAAGACCCCCCTGTTGTATTCCACATGTGTTTAAATTCTTTCTTTGAAAAGGTCTTTTTCTTAGATTCTCCAAGGCTTGGTTGAAGTTATATAAAAAGAAAAATTAACCAGTATGAAATAATTTTAATAACACTAACTTTAAATAAAGCTAATACTAACAATGAACACTGCCCAATTCCTGGATCTTGATATCTATATCTTTAACGGGAAGCTTAATACCAAAATTTTGATTAAAGAGATGATTTTTCATTTCTTATTGTTAATTATCCATTTTTAGATGGTGACGTTCCCTTGTCACCATCTTATGGTGTTTATATATCTCAAATGTTCGATTCGCTCGTGTATGTAACAGCGTATTTGGTTTTAACGAAAGAAATCTCTTTATTACTGAAAAATTATTACACCACGGTTTTCGATATCACAAACTAGTCAAAACATTTATTAGATTTTATAATCGGTACAAGGACATCTTTCGTAAATATAAATCAACATGCAGACATCTTATACGTTTAGGTATTTCACATCCAATCTTTTATGGTAATATTCTATACAAAGCACAAAAAATGTCGACATTCACCTCAAAAGCTAATCAAACCTTTAAACAGACTTATTCAGAAGGGATATACTTACGATACTGTTGTCAGGTCATTAAAGATGGCATATTTTGGTATTAATATGGAAATAAACACACTTATTCTAAAACCAGTTGTTGACATAATACGGGTTATGTTCTTCTCATATATTTTTTGATGGTAAGATACTAAACCCCTAATGGGAGGGATTGTGCTTGATTTTCATATGATGAAGACATAGTCTTTCAATCAGTTTAATTGAGGTCTGGAGCTGGCATGTCAGTAACTGCTAGTAGTCCTGTGTTAATTTATGTATCATTGTCATTTTGCTTAGTTTCTTTTGTTACCAATTCCGACATCGGACGCGAAATTCTTTTAAATTGAGTTTTACTGTGCGTATTGCTGTGTGTTTGTTTATTCTACATTGGCTAGAGATATAGGGGGAGGGTTGAGATCTCACAAAACATGTTTAACCCCGCCGCATTTTTGCGTATGTCCCACCCAAGTCAGGAGCCTCGGGCATTTGTTAGTCTTGTATGTTTTTTTTTAAATTTTAATTCATTTATATGTTTAGGAGTTTAGTGTGACTTCCATTTTCATTGAACCAGTACACATTTTTGTTTACGGGCCAGCTGAAGCCCGCCTCCGGTGAGCGGGTTTTTCTCGTTGTGTTGAAGACCTATTGGTGGCCCTCGGCTGTTTTCTGCTTTTTTGTCGGGTTGTTGTCTCTTTGACACATTCCCCATTTCCATTCTCAATTTAATATCCAAATTATTTGTTTATGATTCTTAATTTCTAGAAATAAATTATGACAAATAGTGTAGACTAAAAGAAATATCAGCTATGATTATGTAGTATTTGAAATGCAAAAAGGTATTGCAGTATTTTTGTTTCAATTAAGGTTTTTGTAATGTGGATAAAAATATAAATGAAACCTGTAGGATGCAGTTATGTTGTGGTATAAAAAATAAACAGTGCTGTAATCTGGTAATTAACATTAACACAAATTAAGAAATAAGCGAATGAATGATAAAAGTTGAACAATGAAAGATAATGAGTCTTGTGAGTTTGGTCCATATGTATATAGAAATAAGAAGATGTGGTTATAAGAGTGCCAATGAGACAACTTTCCATCAAAGTCACAATTTGTAAAAGTAAGCCATTAAAGGTCAAAGTGCGGCCTTCAACACGGAGCCTTGGCTCACACCGAACAGCAAGCTATAAAGGGCCCCAAAAATGACTAGTGTAAAACCATTCAAACAGGAAAACCATCGGTATAATCTATATAAAAAACGAGAAACGAAAAACACTTATGAACCACACCAACAAACGACAACCACCAAACAACAGGTTCCTGACTTAGGATAGATGCAAACAAACGTTTTAACAGGCGCCAAACTTCACCGTAACCTGAAATAATAGTGTAACATCACAACATAGAAAGACACACTATAAAATATCAATTGAAATGGCTTAACTCAACCAAAAGACATATTAAAAAAAAAACAAGTAAACATACACTAAACGAATAAATTTGATCTATGACACAATGTTAATACAAAATTATTAAAAAAAAAGGTAAGAGATGTAAAACAAAATCAAAAAGACAACTAGAACCTTGGACAAAATGCCGTTAAAAAAAATAACGTACACAGGTAAATAAAAATAATTTTGTTGTAAGGAGTACATGGAGTACGGAAGTATGAATGAATGACCAGTTGGGCACTCAGGACTCTTCAGTAGGCAGTATAGATGGTTAAAAAAGTGTTACAAAACCACCAAAAATCATATTGCAGGTAGCAATGTTTGGTATATTTCAATGGTGCTTTTTTTTTTATTTGATTATCTGGATGCAAAATGTTTGATACAAATGTAAATAAAATGCTTTAACCTCCCTTTAACTACTTATGCTATGTGGATGCTGCGTCAGTAATCCTTGTGCTGACAATTTCAATGATCTTACCTTACAGTTGTTCATATCAAGATATGGTTGTCTGTTTATGAATCTCAATTTCACAAAGAATGCATTTTTCATAACAATGAACTGAGCTCAATGCAAAGAACTTTAATAATACAAGTCTCGTGACAGTTCTCATGAAGAAACTCAAACTATGCCTAGTAATTTATCAGATTCAACAAAAAGTGCAAGTTCTGTGAAATGCATTCCAAACTATCCTAATATATGAGAGACAATAATTTCAAACTTCAATTAATTCAGACAAAATTGCAATATGTAAATGATTTTCCTTTTCCTGCTTGGTAAATTTTAACTATAAAAAGATTAGAAAGAGGGGAGGGGGTATTTATACATGTAATCTGGTAGTCTAAGAGCATGTATACCCGTATGAATTAACTGCTCATGTGTACAATAATTATTTAACAATTTTTACTTAATCTAAGAAAAACAACTATGATACAATTAAGTCATTATATCTAAACTCATTAGGAGTTTCAGAGCCAGGCAAAATAGAACAGTGTAGTCACTGAAGCAGACATGTACATGTCTGTCAATACAAAAATAAAAGTTTACTTGCTTTTCATGCTTTTAATACCTTATTTAATGAATGATTTATTTTCAAAAAGAGTGGGGGTATATTGCATTCACGTTGTCTGTCTTTTGGTTTGTCCGTTCGTCCAAAAATATTTCCGTCATACTTTTTCATGTATATCGATAGTTTGCATTATTGCTTGTGTATACCAAATATCCTTTTCTTAACTTTCACACATATTATTATTTTGTTTATTCTGACCAATTTGATTTGTTCAGAAAGAGTCACATGTTCAACTGTATTTTCAAAGGTAGAATGAAAAGCGATTTTGCACAGTTATTTTTAAAATATCTAAAATAGAAACCTTTTAGCAAGTCTAAATGAGGGTATATCAGCTTCAAGAAGTATCCTCCGTCGATATACTTCTTTTAGGTCAACATATCCTCGTTACGACCTCATACAAAGGGTACAATTGTTCTATCATTTTCAATTTACATACATTTCTAAAGAAAATAAAAACAGAGAAACTGTTGAGAAAAACATGTTTTTGGCATCAAAATGTTTTTTTTTTTTATTATTTGCTTAATCCTCAGAGCTTCCAAAGCCAATACCCTCCCTGATCCCGTACCACTGTGCTGCCCTGAACACATTGTTGGGTGCCTTAGGCAGGCTCGACAGCCCCTGCAGCCAATTCTGTGAAACGCCACTAACAATGTCTGCCTCTAATAAATTTGTATTGTAATTGTTGTACCTATTAGTTGCTAGTCTCCCCATTTAAGCAAGGTATAACAAATTGACAAATAATAAGATGACCATTTGATATTTTTGGGGGCCACAAGGATTTTTTGCGGATTGACTATTCATTTGCAGTTGTTGCTACGCATGCTTATTTTATTCAGTGGATACGATATTCTTTTCCAAATCCCCCCCCCCCCTTTTCAATCAAATGGTAACTCCCTTTCCTTTCAACTTTATACCTACATGTACTACCTCTGTACTTTTGTACTCGGGTCAAATCCTCCGGTCTCCTGTTTTTGTTGCTTTCAAGCATATATAAGTTTAGCTTATGCAGACCCCTCATCTGGGAAATGTCCTATAGTGAGAATTTCTCCCAATGTAAGGTTCCAGTTCTCAATATTTAAATCCGACTTAAGACATATGAAAAAGCATTGAAGATCATTTAAAGACCCTGCCGTCACAAGGTGTAAAGTTAAAAAATTTGCAACAAAAAAATCAGTTCAGCGATACAGTCTTAATTTAAATGTATGATTATGTGTTTCGTGTCAACCCCAATAGCAAATTAAGTTTTTAAATAAAACACTTCCGCCCTCCATAAGCCAATAAATATTCTTTTTGTGATAAATGTAGTTTACCGTCATTCGAATCGTCATGTGGGGTACCCCATTCCTACCCTAATTCAAAAACCTTGCCGTCACCAGGTCACTGTTAAGTCTGACAGCCAGACAGGTTATTACACTGGTCCACAGAGACCCAATTTCACGGACGGCTAGAAATATTTGCATATATACTGATTCTTACCTTTTCTTTGATGCAAAATATACAAAAGGAATGATAAAATGTCCAGCTGAGAAACGATGACCCAATATTGGTAGAAAATAAATAGAGAACCCCGCAACATTTAACGGAGCTGAATTTCTGGATTATATGAATCCAACGGAACAGAAACATCAGTTCAGCGATACAGGCCTAATTTCTATGTATGATTATGTGTTTCGTGTCAAACACCTGTAAAAAATCAAGTTTTCAAATAAAATACTACCGCCCGCCATGAGCCAGTAAATATTCTTTATACAGTTTTCAAAAAAGAACACTTCCGCCCGCCATAAGCCAGTAAATATTCGTTTTGTAATAAATGAAGTTAACCGTCATTCCTCATGTTACCCATTCCTACCCTCATTCAAAGACATTAACGTCACCAGGTCACTTTTAGTCTGATAGCCAGACAGGTTATTACACTGGTCCACTGAGACCCGATTTTACTGACGGCTAGAAATGTTTGCATATATACTGATTGTCACCTTTTCTTTGATGCAAAATATTCAAATGAAGCGGTAAAATGTCCAGCTGAGAAACGATGACCCAATTTTGGGACACAAAAAAATATAGAACTCCATAACATTTTGCTGAATTTCTGGATGATATAAATCTAACGATCGGAAATTTTCTCAGTTGCCCACATAAAGTAAGGTGTAAAGTTAAAAATTTTGCAACAAAAACATCAGTTCAGCGATACAGGACTTATATGTATGATAATTTGTTTCGTGTCAACACTAATAATGAAGGTAAGTGTGGTTTAATCATATGACTTTAAATAGTATGACACACATATAATATTCGTATTAACAATGTCCGGGTATGTTATTAACAAAACATGGGATTACTAAATATGACATTCTGTACAATAATTTCATATGGCAGTAAGTTAAATTTCAGGGTTTCTGAATACTGATATTCATTTATTTTACCGCTGAGAGTCAAACGGACTTCCATCATTATCATTATCATAAAATCAGTGATTTATCAAAATTGTCTAAGAGAAGGTGTTCTCCGGGATTTTTTTTTATCAAGCGCTGTGTATTTTAACTTATCACATGACATTTCAAAATATCGAATATCAGTTTAATGCTTATATATCTAGATAATTGCATTGTTATGATATTGTAACTATCATATTTATTTAGTTGGCCTAATTTGTTTTGTGTGGCCTTATAATATGTTTACATAATATTTGTACTTGTTTACAAAATGTTATTGTAACTGTGCAGTTTAGAAATCACTGGAACAATCATAGAGACTGATGGAATGATTAGAACTTTCTATTTGACTTACATAACGATTCCAGAATGACCATAATAAAAGATGCGTAATTTAAACTTCTTACATTGTTCTAAAAGTTTCCGTTCTACAGTTTTCTAGTTTCCTTTCTACAATGTTCTAGAGATTTCCGTGACAACTATATATATACAGACACTAAAGTTAAACTTTCAGACATAGACATTGATATTCTCAGAAGTTCTCTCAATTGGATTGACACTTTTATTTACGAACAACATCATATTATATTGTGACCTATTGGACGTACTATTCTGTTTGGATTCCCGAGAAGAATTCCGGAAAAAGAAAAGACAAAAGATCGGACATATATTTTGACAGTTAAGTTGACATTTCAATTTGTGTAATACTTCTTGTAAACTTGTGTATAATAAGTCTTGTTAAATTTTATTACTGATTTGTGTCTTTTGTTGGCTACAATTTAAAGGTGATTTCTGGCCGTAACAGAAATTGGGGGCTTGTCCGGGAGACCGTTAATATTAGATTAAAATTTTTTTCTGTATTTTATTGAATTAGAATTAGCCAACAAAATTCTACAAAATGGCATTGGATGCTAATAAATTTTTAAAAACACCAGATCTGGAAGTGTTTGATAAACAAAAGAAAGAAGAATTAGTGTTGCTTGCTGAACATTTACAAATAGATTTTTGAGTATCTATGGAAAACAAATTATAAAAAATTTGGTAATAGACTATTTAGTTGACTCGGAAATATTTGGTGAAGAGGCTCTTGAACTCAAGGTCAAAAATGTTGATGCTTTCAAATTAAAACAGCTTGAATTAGAACATAAACTTAAATTAAAACAATTGGAAAAAGAAGAAAGACAGACAGAACTTGAAATGAAGGAAAGGTTAGAGATGGAGAAGATGAAAGAAAATGAAAAAGAGGATGAATTTAAATTAAAACAGACAGAACTTGAAATGAATTAAAGGTTAGAGATGGAGAAAAGAAAAGAAAAAGAAGATGAATTAAAATCAAAACAGGCAGAACTTGAAATAAGGGAAAGGTTAGAGATGGAGAAAATAAAAATTGAAATGGTCAAAGAAGAAAGCAACACTAAAGTAGAGTCAAAAGCAGAACATTTTTATTTTGATGCAGCAAAAAATATACGTTTGGTTCCCAAATTTTGTGAAAAAAACAGTTGATAAATTTTTTCCACAGTTTGAGAAAATTGCTCAAAATTTGAATTGGCCAATGTCTTATTGGACTACAATGCTGCAAAATGTTTTTGAGGGCAAGGCCGCTGAAATTTACTCAGCACTTTCATCAGAAAAAAGTTCTGATTATGACATTGTAAAACAGGAAGTTTTGAAAGCTCATGAACTAGTGCCAGAAGCATATAGACAGAAATTTAGGTCTTATAAAAAGTTTGATTCACAAACCTATGTTTGCTAGGGAAAAAGAAGATCTATTTGATAAATGGCTTACGTCAAAGAAAATAGATAGCAATTTTGATAAAATAAGACAGTTAATGTTATTCGAAGAGTTCAAGCAGTGTGTTCACTTAAAAACACATTTAGATGACAAAACTGTTGAAACATTACAAGATGCAGCTGTTATTTCCGATAATTATACCCTTTCACATAAAAGGAATTTCAAAAGTCAAAATTTTAATACTTCGAGTGGAAATTACAAGAATCAAAGTACTGAGCGTACTGATAGTAAGCCTGTTGCACAGAATAAGAGTCAGTCTAGTTATAATATGTCTAGTCCAAAATTTTATACTTTTGAGAAGAAGTCACTAACTTGTGCTTATTGTAAGAAAAATGGTCACCTGATGGCTGATTGTTTTAGACTCCAGAAGAAGAATGAAAGCGATAATAAGCCTAAGTCCAGTGCTTGTACGACACCCCTTGTTACCGATAAGTTGGAATGTCCTGCGAGTCAGGCTTTTAAGTCCAGTTTTTGTGATTACATGGAGGATTATAAACCCTTTATGTCTGATGGGTTTGTTTCTATTGTTGATAATACTACTCCTCAGCCTATTAAGATTTTACGGGACACTGGAGCTTCTTATACTTTATTGTTAGAAGGTGTGTTTCCTTTATCCCAGGAGACTTCTGTTGGTGCCTCTGTTTTGTTACAAACTGTGGAGTTAGTTTGTATATATGTTCCCCTCCATCGTATTTATCTGAAGTCAGATTTGATTACTGGACCAGTTGTTGTGGGTGTTCGTCCTAATCTCCCTGTTGAGGGTGTTTCATTATTGGTAGGAAATGATCTAGCTAGGAACAAATTGGTTGCTGAACCAATTGTTACCAGTGAACCGATGGTGGATGTTAAATTACCAGATGATGATGCTGAATTGTATCCAGCTTGTGTTGTTATTAGGGCGATGGCAAGAAAACAACAAAATGAGGAATTGCAAGAAGACCAATTTGATTACATGGACCTTTCTGACACTTTCCTTGCCGATATTGAAGGTTCCGGTAGCTCAGAGAAGGCCATAATAAGACCACATAGTACTTACAAGAATGTAATTATGCCATGGCCAGACGTGAACAGCCATTCATTAGACCGGAGGAAATTTGTTGAAGAACAAAATAAAGACGCTGAGGTTCTTCAGCTCCGCAAGAGGGATCAACCACAGGAGGAAGCAGGCAAAGTGGCCGAATGCTATTACCATCAAGACGGCATTTTAATGAGGAAGTGGAGTCCCCTGATGCTATCCCAGAGGAGGAATTGAGAGTGGTATACCAAGTGGTGGTGCCTAAAATCTATAGGCAAGAAATTATTAGTCTTGCCCATGACAACCCCTTGGCTGGACATCTAGGTATAAGGAAAACTTGCCTTAAGATCTTGCAACATTTCTACTGGCCCAGACTTAGAAATGATGTCGCAGAATATTGCAAATCATGCCATATATGCCAGGTTGTTGGTAAGCCTAACCAGAAAATACCACCAGCACCACTTCTGCCAATTCCAGCCTTTGGAGAACCTTTCAGCAGAGTACTAATTGACTGCGTTGGACCTTTACCGAAGACCAAGACTGGAAATGGCTATTTATTGACGATCATGTGTACATCAACTCGCTTTCCTGAGGCTATTCCGTTAAGGAATATCAAGATACCAACTATTGTCAAAGCTCTTATCAAATTTTTTCACGGTCTATGCAGTCCGACCAGGGTTCAAATTTCATGTCAGGTTTTTTTCAGCAAGTCGTGTACCAGTTAGGGATTGCTCAGTATAGATCAAGTGCTTATCATCCAGAATCTCAAGGTGCCTTAGAACATTTCCATCAAACCTTGAAGAACATGATTAGAACTTGTTGTCTTCAATTTGACAGGGACTGGGATGATTGTGTTCACTTTTTACTTTTTGCGGTCCGAGAGGCTGTTCAAGAATCCCTTGGTTTTAGTCCCCTTGAGTTGGTATTTGGTCATACTGTAGGGGACCTTTAAAATTGATTAAGGATAAACGGCTTACTGAACACACTGACTTGAATCTTCTAGACTATGTATCTAGATTAAAAGAAAAATTGTATACTGCTTGTCAAATTGCTTAGAACAATTTAAAAACTGGTCAGAATAAGATGAAAATGTGGTATGATAAAGATGCCAGGGACAGAGTTTTTGAGCCTAGTGATAAAGTACTTGTATTTTTGCCAGTCCCTGGACATCTTTTACGGGCTAAATACTGTGGTCCTTATACAATAGAGAGTAAAATCAATGATTTGAATTATATTGTTAAAACACCAGATCGGCGTAAACAAAATAGAGTGTGTCACATTAATATGTTAAAACTATATTTTGAGCGTACTAATGAAGGTGAGAGCAAACCAGTTGCCTCTTAAGCCATGGTTAAATTGGAGAACGATCATGACAAACCAGATATAATTGAACCATCTTTTGATTCTAAGACTATGGAAGAGACAGTTAGATTGAAAAATTCAGAAATTTTGCTAAATTTAGATTCAAAACTTGCACATCTGAATTTCAATCGCAGATAAAATTGAAAACTTTGGTATTTTCTTTTAAAAATCTTTTTCCAGATGTGCCAAACAAAACCACTGTTGTTTGTCATGATGTTGATGTAGGTAAGCAACATCCTTACCGGCTCAATACTTAAACTTGATTTTATGAGACAAGAAATTAAATATATGCTTGACAATGATATTATTGAGCCGAGTAACAGTGAATGGAGCTCTCCTTGTCTCCTTGTGCCCAAACCAGAGAAAACCTTTCGTTTCGTCACTAATTTCAGAAAAGTAAATTCAGTTTCAAAGTCCGATTCCTATCCGATTCCAAAGATAGACGACTGCATTGATTACATTGGACAAGCAAAATTTGTGAGCAAATTTGATTTATTAAAAGGTAATTGGCAAGTACCATTGACACAGAGAGCTCGTGAAAGATCAGCTTTTGTCACACCAGACGGCTTATTTCAGTAAACTGTAATGCCGTTTGGCATGAAAATTGCTCCAGCTACATTTCAAAGAATGATCAGTAATGTTATAAAAGATTTAGACTGTTGTTATGCTTACATTGATGATCTTATTGTATGTAGTGATAGCTGGGAAGAGCATTTAACACATTTATATGATACTTTTGATAGATTGTCACAATCAAATTTGACTGTAAATCTTGGTAAAAGTGAATTTTGTCAGGCCACTGTTGATTATTTAGGGCACACAGTTGGCCAAGGTCAAGTGAAACCTATTATGGCTAAAGTGGATGCAATTACCAAATTTCCTCATCCTACAAATAAAAAACAATTTATGAGATATTTAGGCATGATTAGATTTTACAGAAAATTTTGTTCAAATTTTGCTACTGTTGTTCAACCATTGACTCATCTTTTACGGAAAGATTCTAAATTCATCTGGAGTGATAATTGTCAAAACGCTTTTGAAAATGGCAAATCACTTTTAATTAATAGTCCAGTTCTGATCACTCCAGACTTTGAAAAACAATTCAAATTTGCTGTTGATGCAAGTGATGTAGGAGTTGGAGCTGTTTTATATCAAGAGACAGATAATAATGTTGAGAAACCTATTTCCTATTTTTCTAAGAAATTAGATAAACATCAGAAAAATTATTCAACTATTGAAAAAGAGTGTTTTGCACTGTTGTCTGCACTTCAACATTTTGATGTATATTTAAATCCCACTATGTATCCTATTCTTGTTTATACTGATCATAATCCTCTGACCTTCATACATAAAATGAGAAACAAGAAACAGAGGTTGACTAGGTGGAGTTTATTGTTACAGGAATATGATTTAATTGTAAAACATATTAAAGGTAGAGATAATGTAATAGCAGATGTTTTATCTAGATCTTATTGAAACATTGTATACACACTATGTATTTTTGTATATATTGTTCATGAAAAGTTCTTGTTACACTCAAACTTTTTTTTAAGGGGACAGGTGTTATGATATTGTAACTATCATATTTATTTAGTTGGCCTAATTTGTTTTGTGTGGCCTTATAATATGTTTAAATAATATTTGTACTTGTTTACAAAATGATATTGTAACTGTGCAGTTTAGAAATCACTGGAACAATCATAGAGACTGATGGAATGATTAGAACTTTCTATTTGACTTACATAACGATTCCAGAATAACCATAATAAAAGATGCAATTTAAACTTCTTACATTGTTCTAGAAGTTTCCGTTCTACAGTTTTCTAGGAGTTTCCTTTCTACAATGTTCTAGAGATTTCCGTGACAACTATATATATACAGACACTAAAGTTAAACTTTCAGACATAGATATTGATATTCTCAGAAGTTCTCTCAATTGGAATGACACTTTTATTTATGCCCAACAATTTCATACTAGATTGTGACCTATTGGACGTACTATTCTGTTTGGATTCCCGAGAAGAATTCCGGATAAAGAAAAGACAAAAGATCGGACATATATTTTGACAGTTAAGTTGACATTTCAATTTGTGTAATACTTCTTGTAAACTTGTATATAATAAAACTTGTTAAATTTTATTACTGATTTGTGTCTTTTGTTGGCTACAATTTAAAGGTGATTTCTGGCCGTAACAGCATAACTAATTGGGTAATTATTGATTTTAATACCGTTCATACGATAACGAACTATGTGGAAGTGCTGAAGAATGAGTGCATATGAAACTTGTCTTATAAAAGCTCTTTACTTATATCAACGGTATAGAAATGTGCTGAAACACACAGATAAAACAAATCGGAATTTTGTGTTTAATATTGGACAAATAAAATTCTTTAGAGCATTTCAATCTCGGACAAGAAAACAGAAATATCAAAGGAAGCCAATGTATCTCAACAAATTTTATGTGATCGAAATGACAACTTTAAAAGTTGATAATTGCCAGTTAAAAAAAGATATGGACTAGAATCAATAATTACTTGTAATGGCCATGAACTCGATATATCTGGTTTTCGGCTAAAACTCTTCAAGTTGTTAACCGTTTACGATGTCAAGGTGATCAGCGGAACTATATTTGTAAAGAAACGATGGACAAGAGTAATGGGGAAGTGGGGGTACGTCCTCGATGATTAAGGTCTCTAATACAATGAGGGATTGACTCATCAGATCGGTACAAACACACACACGCCTTATAAATACATGACACTAAGGAAAAACCCAAGAATACTACATTGTAAAGTATTCAAGTATTCACTGGAAGCCTGTTAAATGCTCTATTCTAACTTTTTTCAATGATTAAAATATCGATTAGTATATACCTATCGGCATTAAATTACTGACTTTATTGCCAGTTTGGGTAAAGCATGAACTTATAAAATCCTTAAACAAAATAATAGTCAAATTGGTTTATTTTGAAACTGTTTTGGCTTATTTGACCAACATCAAACACAAACTTCCGATTTGTTTTCTCTGTGTGTTTCAGCACATTTCTATCCCGTTGATATAATTAAAACCTTTATTAGACAAGTCTCATAAGCACTCATTCGTCAGCACTTCCAAATAGTTTGTCAGCGTAGGAACGATATTAAAAATCATCAATTAATCATACTGTATTATCTCAGTAGCATGAAAAGGCAACTGCTGGGGAATTAAATTCGTTCATAAAGTGCATACATTCAAACAAGTTAAGATTTTTTAAATAACATTGTCTGTTTCATATGCATCTACCACTGATACAATGAAAATGAAACAACACAAATTTAATTTCCGAATCATTATTCTTATACAATTTGAAAAGATTTGGCATTTTAGTTTACTGGTGTTAGAAATTTGAAAAATGATCTGTTTGAAATTATGAAGACAAGATAAACTATAATAAAAAAAAGTAATCCACAAAAGGAATTTAGAAACTGTTTTGTCTTTCAATACGATATTATTTAATCAAACTGAGACACCAATTTGTATTATATTGTAACTGTAATGAAAACATGTATGTCCCCAACATTGTCTGTTTATGCTATGGTCATTTTTTGTATTCTTGTCTAACGTATTGCTAATGTGCTTTGTCTATATGCCTTTTTGTTTTTCTTTGTTGAAATATTTGTTTGTTTTATATTAATTAAGATTATAACACAATGTTGACTGCTGTACCTCTATTTTTGACATTTTTACCTTTTATGTCTGTTTGTTTTGTTCACACATTGTTGTCAATATAATGGAAATTTTATGCGACTGTCATACAAATGAGAGGTTTAGCTAGATATAAAACCAGGTTTAATCCACCATTTTCTACAAAAGAAAATGCCTGTACCAAGTCAGAAATATGACAGTTGTTATCCATTCGTTTGATGTGTTTGAGCTTTTGATTTTGCCATTTGCTTATGGACTTTCCGTTTAGAATTTTCCTCGGAGTTCGGTATTTATGTTATTTTACTTTTTATTTTAGTTTTACCGTTTCAACAAAAAGATCAGTTTAGCGATATAGGACTTATTTATATGTATGATTATGTGTTTCGTGTCAACCCCTATAACAAATCAAGTTTTCAAATAAAACACTTCCGCCCAACAAGTATTACTTTTCGTAATAAATGTAGTTAATTATAATGAAGATAAGTGCGGTTTATTCATATGACTTTAAAAAGTGTGACACACATATTGTGTATCCCTCATTGTATACTTATTTTCTTTATTCGTATTATCAATATCCGGGTATGTTATTAACAAACAATGGGATTACTAAATGTGACATTCTGTACAATAATTTCATATTGCAGTAAGTTAATTTTTATGGTTTCTGAATACTGATATTCATTTATTTTACCACTGAGAGTCAAACAGACTACCATCATTATCACAAAAGGAATTTAGAAACTGTTTTTGTCTTTCAATACGATATTATTTAATCAAACTGAGACACCAATTTGTATGGGTTTGTAATTGTAATGAAAACATGTATACGAATTGTCTCCAACATTGTCAGTTTACTATAGTTTTACCGTTTCTCTTTCAGAGACATTTAAATGAGCATACGATGAAGTGGATAATCATTCTTCTGGTGAGACGCATATTTTACTTTCAAATTTTCTCTTTTTTACAAGTATGTTGATGATATCTAGGGGTGGATTCAGTAAATAATTTCCCATTGACTTCAATGCAAACCTAGTTCTTGCATTAAATTTATACCTGGTTTACCTTTAGAAATCAGAAGCTTTCATGTATCATTCATTTAAGTACTAATATATCCCCAACCTTTGAAATAATATCAAAACATAGGGTCATACGGCAGTTTTGAACAATTCACGTGGCCTTTTTTACAAACACTGTAGATTCGCGCCTAATTCTTATACTGACCCCATTACTTTTCAACCCTGTATTAAACAAAATAAGTGCAGTCAGCATTCATTTTTTAGACCTAGTTTTGATCTACCGTATCAAAAATATTTATTAGGTGCATTATCTACCAATCAGTGGAGCACAGGGCTTCATGATCAGCGTTATGCAGAAAGCTCTCCCCTTAATGGGCAATCCTTGATTAGGTATAGTTATTTACTGAGTTTACCTTTTACTCGCTTCCTCTTCTGTCATATTATATCTGTCCATCATTCTCTTGACTGCCTGCCCTGAGGTGACACCAGATGTCCATCACCAAACTGCTCTACAAAATATTGTAGCAGGGTGTCCTTTCAAATACACTTTATGTGCTAAGTTGTCACCGTCAACTACACCAGCACATAGTTTCTTTAAAATTCCACACAATGCTGACTTTACAATAGCTATACCATTTCATAGGGATATCGAGGTATGTTGTTGTTTTGCTAAATAGGATTGATAACAGTTCCATGCAGCCTCTGTCTAAATAATAATGAACTTATGTTTTTCTCTTCATATTGATTATAACATGAATCTTCAACTTGTTCTATCACATGCTGCTTCAGAACAGTAAATCCCTCTTACTGTCTTCTTCATTGACTATTCTCTTCTCTTTGCTTCTTCAAAGACTACAATAAATTGAAGATCTTGTTCAGAGATTGTTGGACCAAACATTTGTCATTGGTTGTCACAACTTTATGTTCAATACATGGCTTGATATCCTGCAAAGGGTCTACAACACATTCAATTGTCTTTTCTGTTGGAGTTTTAAAATAATACAAAGGTACACATATACTGATGAAATAAACAATAAATGCAATAGAGATACATAAATCTGTTTACATGTTAAAAATGTACAATGTATATTAAATGAAGACCTAAAACATCAACTGTTATTTGTCTTTCTGCCAGAAAACATCTTTTACTCAATATCTTTTTTGTGATATACCTCTGTACACAATACAGTTAATTTAATCTTTTTTTTTTATCACAGGGACACAATGGATTACAAAAAACTTTTCAGAACAAATAAGGTCTTTTACTCTAATTGTATGCATGTGCAACCTACAGGGCATTAAAATGAACGAGTGAATATATTGGATCATGATTAAAAAATGGAAAAGATTTTGAAATTTAAGAGATTTGTGTATGGTGCGTGACACACAGATAAAATAAAGTTTGTGTTATCTATGTGGTACTCATTAAAGACTGATTGTGCATATATGTATTGATAAACCACCCTCATTATGTAGATAATAGTTACCAAAGTCCGCGAACATTAACATTCATATCTAACTTTTGCGAGTTTTATATACTACTAGAACAAACCCGCGACATCGTGGGTCTGTGACTGAATTAAAGTACTTTTAGTATTCATATTGTCATCTGATAAAGTCATACCGATTATAAGGTGCACAATTTTCTCTGCTTTCAAAATTTTTCTGCTTGAACCCGTCCTGGTTTTCTTACTACAACATGTACAACTGGAATCCAAGTATGACCTTACAGGTTTCCCGTTCGTTGCTATGGCATTTGTGTAGTTTCTGGGGTGACCTTATCCCTTATTTTGTAAATAATTGCTTTTATATTTATATTTTGCATTTTTTATATTTTGAGGACGAGTGAATCAGGTGAGTGTGTGTGTGTTTGTATGTTTTATTGCATTGTACTTATTGTTTTTGGGGAAGGTTATCTTTCTGGCAGTAAGATCCGTCACGGCCAGGCTGTGAAACTGGGTATGCAAATGCTCACATTAAAGCTGTACCGATGTAGTGTGTTAAGTGTCAACTCATGGTGGTGCTCTTATTAAGGGAGGGAGATACCGAACATACAAACATACCGGAAACTCAATGTGACATATATAATTTGTATCGGTATCGGATTCGACACGGAACTTGTTAATTTTTGTAATATTAATTATGTGGAAAACAAAAGGGCCTGGAATGGTGTAATTTTTAATCAACCCCATTGTCATATATTATTTATATATGAAGTTGAATTCTTTAATTCGTCGTTTTAACGTCATGCCGGCTAACAAATTGGACTCGTTATTTTAGTATTATAGATATCGATGCATTAATATTTATATTTTTGTTAATATTCAGTGTTTCCCAAAATTTATTGGGCATTTATTGGGCTTTTCTTCTGTTCAACTAGGATGCTAAATTTACTTCGGATTCTTTCAAAGCCAAAGCTAAAAATTAAGTTTTGTATATTTATAGTCAACTAAATACACAAATAACATACAATCTAACAATAAAAAATAGACACCTGTATATAACACTAGTACTTAGAATAACAATTGATTGATCGTTTGATTGATTGATTGATTGATTAATTGAACAATATCTAAGTATAACATCAATAAAAAATCGAAATAAAATTGAGAATGGAAACGGGGAATGTGTCAAAGAGACAACAACCTGGCCAAAGAGCAGAAAACAGCCGAAGGTAGAAATATATTTAAAAAAAAACGTCTCTTCGTCTTATTCTTAACTGCCATTTGAAATTAAGTTGCAAAAAATTATATTCAAACTTTGGACATAACTAATCGTAGATAAGGTTATCGATTTACTTGTTGTCACAGTGGCTAACTGCATAGCCACATTATAAACATGCTAATGGTGTTTTGCCTCATGCAGCATTTTTGTCTAATTCCATATTTTCATGTTTTGAGATATTGCATAGGCATTTTGGTGACTGCTGTTGTAAACAAGCACGGTGTGCGATTTGTGAATACTGATTATTTTTCTTTCGACAGACTGTGGTTTACTGTGTTAGCTGTAGGTGTCCCCGCCTGCGTTGAACACGTCATATGCCACACAGAAGTGCCCCGATGATCCTAGATCGTATCATTGTCTCTGGGATGGCCTTAATGATGCATTTATTGAAATTTGTGTACCTCCAGAGTATTACACACCAGGTAAATTTTATTGTTTTTGTTTATGAACAGAACAGAAAATTATCATTTAAGACTGTTTGCTAATAATTGTAAAAGAAATTGTTTTCTATTTTCTATTTAAGAAAAAGAGTATTGTGTTTATGCACGTATCCAAGTTCGCGTGACTGATTTGGTGATAATCACACGATCTATATTTCATAATACACAGGATTGTTAAAACTTGCAACCAATTGTACGTTTATGGAATCTCCTCCCTGAGAATACTAAAAATAGTTTTTCAGTGGGAGCTTTCAAGAATTGTGTCCAGTTTCGGGTAGCTAAACCGCCAAATCATTATTACATTGGTAAGCGATTAGGTCAAATTTATCACTCAGGACTTCTTATGCAATGCAGTTCTCTAAATCAGCATCCTTTTGTAAATAACATAGTGGCCTCACCACTTTGGTTATGTGATGCTATAGAAACAACCGCGCATTATACTTGTTGCACTGCCCCCGATTTCACATCATACATGAACAGCACTTTTATAACATCAATATCATACATTTCTTATCAGACGAAATTTTGCTATACGGTTCAACGGAACTCAGCTACATACAAAACATCGAAATATTCTTGGCAGTTCAAACATTCATACATACCCAGTAGCAAAAGATTTGTCATATGATTACAAACATCTTGTTCAACAGGTCTACAGTGCATATTTATCTCTAAAATAATTGCACTTTACTAATGTATTTCTGATGTATCTGATTTTTTTTTCTCTTCTTGTGTTCACAACCCTATTATTTGTTTTGTTTGTTTTCCATCTAGTGTAACATTACTTAATTTTATGCATTCTACTTCTTGAGTATTACACATATATGTATGTTCTTATTTGTATTAGGAAACGGATAAATATGAGTTAACAGCTTGTTTCCGGATCCTATTACTTTTTCAGTTGTATATTATTGCCAAATTGTTTACATTATTTAACTTGAATTTAATTAATAAAATATGTTTACACTAATTGAAAAAAAAAATGTTTCATTACACTCTATGTGTACTATTGAATTATATATCTACTACACATATATACGCATCCATTTCGTCAAAACCTGTGAATAAAAACATTTCATCGATACGTGTTCAACTGACGTCGTCCAGACGGTTTATGTTTTGCTTGTTCGGCCAATAAGCCCCCAGCAGTTCATAAAATAAAATCGCAAAGTACAAAATCCTTCATTTGACGTAAATATACGATACATATTTAAACAAAGTCACGTACACATTTATCATGAGGGGAGATAAATATACTTTGCTCTTATATATTTAAATTGTAAAACGATATAAAAATAAGGAGATGTGGTATGATTTTGGCCAATGAGACAATTATCCACCAAAGTTCAAATGAAGTGGATGTAAGCATTTATAGACAATCGTACGGCCTTCAACAATGAGAAAGCCCCATACCGTATAGTCAGCCATAAAAGGCCCTGACATGAAAAATATGAAACAATTCAATTGAGAAAACTAACGGCCTAAATCATAACAAAACAATTTACGAAAAACAAATATAAAAGTGACAACCACTGAACTACAGCCTCCTGACTGAAGAAAATGGCGGGGTTAAAGATGTTTGCTGGCGACAAACCCTCCCCTAACCTGGAACAGTGGTGAAACAGTACAATATAAGAACTAACTATTAAATCAGTTGAAAAGGGCTTAACTCATCAGATCGACACAAAGCAGAAAACATCTAACAAAAAGACAGACCGGAAGTGGCAGGCAATTTATACACCCCTCACAACGAAAAAGACATAAAGTACAGATCGAAGAGTACTCGCGCTTACTGACAGCTAGTTCAAACAATAACAACTAATAAGATAAACAGCTGCGCCATTAGTGCATGATACGCCCGTCGCTTTTTCAAAGAATAACATCAATAGATATTAACAATTCACCCAAGTTTCATGAAAACTGCTCAAAGCACGTTTGAGTTATAGTCCGAAAACAGGAAAATTCCCCTTTTTCAATGAATAAAAATCCATAACTTGGAAAGGTAAAATCTAAAATTTATATAAATCAAAAGGCAGCTCATTTCAATAGATATAAATAATTCATCAAAGTTTCATGAAAACGGCTTACAGCATTTTTGAGTTATTGTCTGAAAACTGGAAAATCCCCCCTTTTTTAATGAATTAAACCCCACAACTCGGAAACATAAAATCGAAAATTTATATAAATCGAAAGGCAGCTTATTTCAATAGATATAAATAATTCATCAAAGTTTCATGAAAACAGCTTACAGCATTTTTGAGTTATTGTCTGAAAACAGGAAAAAAAAACTTTTTTAAATGATTAACACCCCATAACTCCGAAACGTAAAATCTAAAATTTATAAAAAACGAAAGGGAGCTCACGTCAACAAATATAAATAATTCACCAAAGTTTCATGAAAAAGCTTAAACCATTTTTGAGTTATTGTCCGAAAACTGGAAAATCCCCCTTTTTTTTAATGAATAAAACCCAATAACTCCGAAACGTTAAATATAAAATTTATAAAAAACGAAATGGAGCTCACGTCAATAGATATAAACAATTCACCAAAGTTTCATGCAAATTGGTTAAAGCGTTTTTGAGTTATTGTACATGTGGACGACGGACGGACGGACGGACAACGGTATGCAATAATACGTCCCGTAAACAGGCATATAAAAACGTATGTATCTAAGACTAAATTAACAATCAGTTCTCATCCAACATCCACTGGATTTAATGTAATAGGTCATTAGCAGTCAGAGAAAAACATAACCTTGTGTAATGCCAAAATATAGGTATCGACGGATTGTAGAACTGTGAATGTGCACATTTTGATAGAGAAAATACGACGGAAAATTGTACACGTCGTAGTCAAATTTAAATCTAAGGATTGATCCATTGATTTTTACGCTAACGCCTATAAAAAAAGACACGCAATAATTCACATAACAACAAATAGACCAAAACGTACCCCAAGATCTAGGGTACATAGGAGGGGGTCAACATTTCCTGCTCTACATGTGACATTGGTCTTAGTTGCTCATAACAAGAAAAATATAAACATTTATTTTTTTAAATAGTTCAGTGTAACCTATAGACGTAAAAGCATGTGCATGGATAAAGGAGACGAGGGATACATATCGACGAGACATCAATTAAACGAAACAAAAAAGACAGAAAAGATATGGCCTCAAAAATAAGCCGATATCTTTACAATATGTCAATATTGTCACCTATATGAATCGATGTGCCGATAAACTTCTTATGAAGCTCTTAAGGTATTCCCGAATGTGTTTTACCTTCCTTTATTTTATTATGTTTGTGTATTTAGGTCCCTTAACAAACAAAAATTAATAATTGATAAGGAACAGGGAAGCAAAAAAACTGTTGTAGTAGTTTCACATAGTAAATTAAAAATGTTGAAAAAAAAAGCTTGTGTCTCCACAACATTTATTCCGCCTATTATTTATAAGTCACAAGGTTTAAGGTTCATAAAATTATTTCCTTCAATTCTCTTTTTATATAGATATAACACGGCCATATTTTAGTTGAAATTAGTAAAATTCAAAACAGCTAGTAGACGTCTGTATGACATATAAGATAAACAACTCAACTAAACTATAAAATACATCCTTAGGTCAACATAGATTACATAAAATACATCCTTAGGTCAACATAGATTACATAAAATACATCCTTAGGTCAACATAGATTACATAAAATACATCTTTAGGTCAACATAGATTACATAAAATACATCCTTAGGTCAACATAGATTACATAAAATACATCCTTAGGTCAACATAGATTACATAAAATACATCCTTAGGTCAACATAGATTACATAAAATACATCCTTAGGTCAACATAGATTACATAAAATACATCTTTAGGTCAACATAGATTACATAAAATACATCCTTAGGTCAACATAGATTACATAAAATCATTAAAAAGAAATGTCCATGCATATCTTCTCGCAGTCTTGCCATCGAGCAAGGCAATTACTAATATGTTAACAGATATTGTAAAATGTTCAAAATATGTACTGATGAAGTAGAGGACGAAATGAACAATCATTTAAAATTACGAAATTCATCAACCTTATTTTTGGAAAAGGCCATCTGCGTAATAATTATAACAAGTGTTCTTTTTTTTAATGCAAAGTGTAACATTGGAAAATATTTATTTCGTGAACTGAAAATGAGAAATGGCGGTTTGTGATTCGTTACAATAATAGTTTGGTAGAGTTGTTCGAATTATTCTTTGTTTATTTTTTTCTGTCTATCTTATTATGATTGTATGTATTTATATTGTAAGAATGTGTGTTATACATAGAAATTGTAACATTTACGATTAAAAAACGATTGTAATGCCATATGCCATCATATATATATAATATAAAACATATAATATATAAATCATGTTGATTTTCGAAGTCTAGAATGGTCTTGAACAAATTTATAAAAATATTACAAAAAAAATCAAGTACCAAAGTTTTCAACGAAGAAGAGAAATAAAAATTTGTTTTCGAGTAGTTCCAGCTATAAGATGGTCGATTCTATGCTATATAAAAAGCAAGAGTTATACTTACTAAGTAAGCATTGATTTAGTTTTCAATAATTTAAACATAGCTCATACTAAAAGGTATTGCTATACAGTAATGAACACTAAGTCTTTTTGGCCATATCATATCGATACACAATTTTGGCATTGCACAAGGTCATTCTTTTCGGATCAGGCTGTTTATGTACTGTTTGATATTTTAGTCTGTCTTTTGTTAGCTGTATTGAGCTGCTAGTCTCTTAGGTCGGTGCTTTGTGTCTTTTTTTCTTTTTGTCCCCCGCATAGCGCGTTGCGGGGGACATGGAAATACCGGGCGTCCGTCCGTCCGTCCCTGCGTCCGTGTGTCCGTCCGTCCGTCCGTCCGGTCTTGTTAGCGCTCTCACAGTTACAATTCTTGCCAGATTTTTATAAAACTTATTCTATAGGTTAATACCAGCAATATCTCGGATAAGTTCTATAATGGTGGCCAACCGACTTTTTTTAAAAGAGTTATGCCCTTGGAAATATTAAATTTATGGAAAATGGCCTCGTTAGCGCTCTCACGGGTACAATTCTTGTCAGATTTTTATAAAACTTATACTATAGGTTAATATTAGCAATATCTCGGACAAGTTTTATAATGGTGACCAATCGACTTTTTTTAAAAGAGTTATGCCCCTTGGAAATATTAAATTTATGGAAAATGGCCTCGTTAGCGCTCTCACGGGTACAATTCTTGCTAGATTTTTATAAAACTTATACTATAGGTTAATATCAGCAATATCTCGGACAAGTTGTATAATAGTGGACGATCGACTTTTTTTAAAAGAGTTATGCCCCTTGGAAATATTAAATTTATGGAAAATGGCCTTGTTAGCGCTCTCACGGGTACAATTTTTGCAAGATTTTTATAAAACTTATACTATAGGTTAATATCAGCAATATCTCGGACAAGTTCTATAATGGTGGACGATCGACTTTTTTTAAAAGAGTTATGCCCCTTGGAAATATAAAATATGTGCAACGTGGGGGACATTGGAACTCTGTTCTTTTATTGTTAGTTTCTTTTGTGCTTCATGACGATCAGATGAGTAAAGCCCATTCCAACTAATTTTTTTCAGTTTGTATAGTTGTTTAACCACTGTCCGAGGTTTAGTGAGAAGGTAAGGCGCTCATTAAATTTTTTTAACCGTGCATTTTTCTTTATATGCATGTCCTCCCTCATTCAGAAGCTAGTATTGCAGTAGTCCTATTTTATAAAATCTCAATGTCCATTTTGTCTAGGTTACAGGTTCGGTGCTGTGTTATGTAGTTCCATTTTAACGCCCCATCGTCAATCTTAAATGCAGAAAGTTTCTTTCATTATATTGAAGTCAATACCTAATAGAAAATAGTTGTTCAAAAACGTTAAATGTCATTTACTGGGACGAAAGAAGAATATCTGGTCAAATCTTGTCTAACTTCATGTCTCTTAATATGGACAAGGGTTAAACACTTCTGATTATGTCATTATTTTTTAATAAATATAAAATAGTTGTATATCCATGAATGCATGTCTGGTCAAATCTGTCTAAATGCTCGACAGTGATGCGAAATCAGAGAATTGGACCAAGATCCAATGCTTGGCAAATAGCTGTTCAGATTTTTTCTGAAAAGCCCAGAGACGATTGAATGTTATTTATATTACGTGACATGAAGTGAGCAATCTTGCCAATTACTTGCTGGCGCTAATAGCTAAAGCTCCAAGCAAATATTCGATAATTACAATCATACTTTTTTTTAGAGTTGTACTTGTGTCTGATTTGTATCAAAAGTACCTTCCTTTGAAGAAGCATAAATTGAAATCTAAATCTACATTATTTGTTATAGGAAGTTATGTGGTTTTTCAAAAAGCTTTAAATGCAAAACGATGCCCGGGAAGCAGATTCCAGCCATTTGCATATTGGACAAATGAAGAAAACAGATGTATTTACCAAAAATCAAATTGTACCGCGGAGGGTCAACATTTATTAAGTGGAAGTGGAACAACAACAACAGATATTACTTGCAGATGTGATTACAGAAAGGGATATTCTTATTTAATACGTCCAGAAGATCCTTGTAACTGCAAGCCAAATGAAGAAGATTGTTCATGCTACCTCAAATTCTGTAATGAAGATCATGCTTTATCACCAGGTACACAACATTTTGAATATTTCAAACATATTCTTGTCTAGTTAATTTTAAATGTTACTAAAGTTATTGACTATTTTTTTTATTATACTGTACTTCCAGTTTGACTTTTTCATTCGCTGTAATTACAGAATAACATGTATTTAGAGGTACTATATATAGCGTTTTGAAAGGTAAACTAAACTGCATCTACAAAATAACGTATTTTGAAAAAAATGTGCAATAGTTGCTATTTGTACAGTAATAAAAAAACTGTATTTTCTATAATGTTGAGAAAGTGAAAATAAGTTAAAATGTTTGTATAATTCAGATATTATATGTAAGAAAAGGCAAATGAATTGAGAGTATTAAATCGAAAAAGCACAAAATAATTTAACAGCTTACAAACATTCAAGAAAATCAAAAACAAAAGAAATTAAAAAAACACTTGAGCATATCAAAATTTTTTGTCTAATTCTAATATGTATATTAATGTTTGATACGGAAGCCGATAAGGGTCATTCGAAAAAAATAATTTTCGCCATGCCGTAATAACGACATATTATGTCATAATAACGACATCCTTAAGTCGTAATAACCACATCGATATGTCGTAATTACGACATCGATATGTCGTAATTATGACAATCTTATGTCTAAATAACAACATTGTTATGTCGTAATAACGTAATTACGACATAATATGTCGTAATTAAGATAGGTTTTTTCGTTATCGTGTGCGAGTTATGACGTTGTCACATGTATATTGACTTCCGGAAATAACAACCAGTACAAGTTTTTGCAATGAATGATTATTGACACACCTCCATTTAATAGTAATAATAATAATAATAATAATAATAATAATAATAATAATAATAATAATAATAATAATAATAATAATAATAATAATAATAATAATAATAGTATATCGAATAATAATAATAAAAAATAATAAGAATAATAATAATAATAATAATAAAAATAATAATAATAATAATAATAATAATAATAATAATAATAATAATAAATAAAGGCAACAGTAGTATACTGCTGTTCAATAGTTATAATACTACAAATGTAATACAAATAATTATTAAAATTATTATTATTTTTTTCTAAATCTTTTTTTAGCTTGTGCATCACTTTCATAGTACTGTCTGCCATTTGCAGAAATCAGTATGCATGTGACAGTCATATCGTACGCGGTTACGATAAAACCATCTCGTAAATACGACATAGCGATGTCTTTATTACGACATAAGGATGTCGCATTTACGACATAGCTATGTCGTTATTACGAAATAGCGATGTCGTAATTACGACATAGTCGACATAATTGGTTTTTTTTTTTCGAATGACCCTTATCGGCTTCCGTAGTTTGACATCACTTGGACCTTAAAAACGTAAAATATATCAAATGACGTTTATACTTCTGAGCTTATTATACGGCTGGCACACGTGAAGCAGGATGAGCTTACCCTTTCGGAGCACATGATATCAACCCCGGTTTTTGATGGGGTTCGTGTTCCTCAGTCTTTAGTTTTCTATGTTGTGTTTTGTATACTGTATAATGGAAACAACATTCCTCTTGTGTTCATTTTAATGCCTGGAAAGTACAAGAAAATATATCATCATTGTTTATCTAAGCCTATAGCCTATTTCAATTTTTGTAGATTAATTTTTGTTAACCGGCTGTTTCTACATATTTGTACATCTCTGGCTTTCATATGTTTGGGTTTGAGCATTCCTGGTAAAAGTAAATCTAGAAAATTGCTTTGGAAACATAAAATTCATAAGTTTTTTGTTTTTTTTCGTCCATGTTGACGTTGAAGAAAGATTCATGCTTGTTATAAAAGGTTGACCTTTGACTTATTTTTCTATTCTATTTGTGGTCATATAGCTCCTTATGTATTCAGGTATTTATACATCCTTGGCATTCGGGTTTGAGCGTTCCTGATGAAGAGCATCTCGGACACACAACGTTATGTAACGTGTTATCTTCATTTTCTACAAGAATGTGTAACAACATTTTGTACGACGTATATTCGTCTCATCGAACAAATGGTTTACATTTATAAATTTTGACTTGGATGGAGAGTTGTCTCATTGGCACTCATACCACATCTTCTTATATCTATTTTCTATGTCTTCACTTATTGGGAATTACACTCTCCCTTTCAAAAATCCTGAATCCGCCCCTGAACTCTATAATATCAGTTTACAAAATATGATGCCGCTGTCAGTAACAAATACTGGCAATAGTTTGTCATGACAATTTAACTGACGTTTTCTTCATCCAGTAATATCATCAACGACAAGTCAAGTTCATTCATCATAGATACCAGGAATTTATTTTAAACCATTGAGATAGCAAGATGGTTATTTTAGTTAAATTCATTTCATTATTATTGTCACATGGCGTTGTCAGTTTATTTTAGTCTTACAGTGTATGAGTTTGAATGTCCTTTTGGCATCTTTCGCCTCTCAACACTCATCATGCACATGCTGCTCTTTTGAAGAAGAACAGTTAACTAAACACGAGTGCAGATGTAAATAAATTACAATGACAAAAGGATTATTTTTTTTCAGACTATAATTGCGAAGTTATCAAATCCGACGTGATTAGACAATATCAATGTCCACGACTAGTAAGATCAAGGTATAGTTACATTGTATTGAAATCATATATATGACACTGTAAGTTTGTCATAAACACTCACTACTACTCCATTTTTTCTCTGGTGGGTAGTTGTCTCATTGACAATCTTACCACATGTTTTCCTTTTTATATACATGTAAAAGTATCCAGTAACCACTAATAGTTGTATTTTGTTCAAACATAAATGTTTAAACCATAGCATACATTCTATACATTTAAATACTTATATCACACATTTTTAATTAACTGTATCTCTGTAAGTATTAATGTTAGATATATCATTTCTCGATATCTAAATGCAGTTCAACGAACTATAAAAATATACAAAATTTCATAAAAACCTGAAATATCGCCAAATTACGTATACTTTTCCAAAACAAATTTTATATTTCAACCTAGTGCGACTTTTGGTCTAGGGTGCAATTAATTATATAAATTATCGAAAATCATTTGCAATTTTAACCATGCATATTTGCTGATCTAAATGCTTCCATGCAATCATGATAGCTATTGATACTAAAGTATCCAAGACGTGAATTGCAACCAAAGTAAGAACATCCAATGCAATAACAAGCATTTTGGTCAAGCAATAACCTGCCTTTCAATCATTTGTGCTTATTATTACTATTTTTGTCATTTGCTGTCTATTACGTTTGCATCAATAGCAAACATTACAAGAATCAAATCTGAAAATATGCACAATGTAGTAGAAAAACTTGTTGAGGCCTTATTTTATGATTGCAATAATTTTGTTAAAAAACAAACCAAATCACTGTTAACATGTACATTTAATCAATGTTACTGCACATTAATCCATATCAATTATTTGATATACATGATTGCGGACTGGGTTTTAAGTTAACATGTACCTTGGTAGCTGTTACACCCAAATTACGTCCTGATACTCTTGGCATTAAAAATAATTGTTATTGTAGTTATGCGCATTAAACCAGTGATAAAGTCGTACAGTAAATCAATTGCAACTCATTAAAGTTTAAAATGACACAGGTCCAACTATCTTTAGGTCACTGATGGACACTTTTCTGATTGGCAATTAACTACACCTCCTCATTATTATTAAATAAGCAAATACACACTAGATGTTTCAAAGATCCTGAGTTGCTTATCTGGCAAAATATGCCACATTAATATTTACATTAAATTCACGACAAAAAACATCATCTACAAATGTTTCCATTGATTCCTATAGATCTTGTATTACTTATCATTATTGCTGCAGATATATTCACAAAAATCCATACTTTTGATTTACTGACAACAATCGAGAGGCATTCCAAAATTAAATTTTATTTCAAAATTAAATACAACATGTATGATAGCACATGTTTCCCTTGAATGTCATAACATTGCCAAGGAAAACAAACGAGAACTTTGATATAACTCGTAATTTCATGGTTAAACCATAAATATGGATTTATAAGAATTGAATGCCGCACAGGTTTAGTTGAAGTGCGAGCACTTCATGCACAATGTGATTCGGTCAACGCTTTCATACCCCAATAAAATTACAAAACGAAGCTTCAATTCTAAGATTAATAATGTAGATATAATAATCACTAGTCACGTTGCGAAGTTCTTTGTGGTAGCAAGTAGTGGCGAGTTTTAGTAGAGTAAAAGACTGAAAAGATAAATTTTGGGCGTCTGATATTTCAAATTATATATGGAAAAGATAACATATCTTTTCACATGGTCTGACAATGGTTTCTACAATATTCCTTTGGATGTTTTCAAAAACATAATTGTTTTTCAAGTTTTTTCAAGCTAACCTTAATAACAGTTTAGATTAAATCATTATGTCGTCAACAAAAACTTTTGATAAAAAGTAAATATCGTTGAGTCTATTCTTTTGCAACGATACAAAGCCGCGATAAGATTTGTTTTAGGGGGAGCAAATAATATAAACTAATGGAAAGACAGTAAAAATCATAATAACTATTCCAGTTTCAGTTTGTTCATGTTTTCATGCAAATTTACATTTAAACCACAAAAGATGATTTTCAACACAGTTTTTTCTAACAAATCATATAAAATTTACGCCCGTAACGGCTTTGCCCACATTTTACATCCATTAACAAAATAAATATATCTTTTCGGATAGTTCCTCGGCTAACACTTAAATGTAAGAAAGATCTCAAAGTAAGGATATTTTGGTGTTTTTGTAGTTTTGCATTTACAGGTATGAAGTTTGATACCCTTATGCAAATATGTAAGACAGAACTCAAAAATGTAAATGCTGATGTCGGACATTTTTTGTTATGCCCCCACCGTAACGGAGGGGGCATTAAGTTTTACCCTTGTCCGTCTGTACGTCCGTACGTCCCAAAATTGGTTTCCGTTCTCTAACTTTAGTTTGCCTCAACCAAATGTTATGAAACTTATACATAATGCTTATTACCACAAAACACAGATCAAATTTGAATTTTGTTGGCGTCACTTTTACCGTTCTATAGTTATGCCCCTTTACAAATGGAAAAAATGCTGAATTTTTCGTTTCCGTTCTCTAACTTAAGTTTGCCTCAACTAAATGTTATGGAACTTATAAACAATGCTTATTACCACAAAACTCAGATCAAGTACAAATTTGGGTAGCGTCAATTTTACAGTTCTAGAGTTATGCCCCTTTACAAATGGAAAAAATGCTGAATTTTTCGTTTCCGTTCTCTAACTTTAGTTTGCCTCAACTAAATGTTATGAAACTTATACACAATGCTTATTACCATAAAACACAGATCAAGTTTGAATTTCGGTGGCGTCACTTTTACCGTTCTATAGTTATGCCCCTTTACAAATGGAAAAAATGCTGAAATTTTCGTTACCGTTCTCTAACTTAAGTTTGCCTCAACTAAATGTTATGGAACTTATAAACAATGCTTATTACCACAAAACTCAGATCAAGTACAAATTTGGGTAGCGTCAATTTTACAGTTCTTGAGTTATGTCCCTTTAGAACGTTATATGCAAGCGGGGGCATCATCTGTGTCCCATGGACACATTCCCCATTCATTTGGAAAATGTAACGGGTGCTACAAATATTTCACAGATTGAAAAAATTGAGATGCCGAAAATAGTATCATTCATGTGTACCTTCTCCGTATTTATCTTTAGATTAAATTTAAACAGAACCTACATATTAAAATTAACAATGTATTTGATTCATTGTTTCCTTATTTTCGTTTTAATGTTTTTATGGTTTATAGTTTGTTTTCCCCCTTCTTTTTATGTTAAATGTATTTTTAATCCAAACGAATTTTATGTATTATATCTATTTAAAGTGAAGACGGTACTGTTCATAGGAATCGCACGAACGTCGAACTGACATCAAATAGCTACAACAATAACATAATAAGGCAACCAAGTAAGTTGACAAATGACTTTCCATTGCCATTCGAGTTGCAATGCAATTTTTGACACGTTCGCTAGAGCAATGCGTTGCTGTTGATTCGCAAACCCCAGAGCAATGTGTGACAGTTAATTCATGCAAACAAAAACAACGTGTAACACTCTAGAACGATGTGTAACAGTTTTGTCGTTTTCGTTAGAGCGACGCGTTGCAACTATTTGCACGTTTGAAGTTGTCAACGTTGCTCAACAGAATACATGTAAATGATATCCCTTAACTTGTCTGTTCAAAGAACCCAAAAATATGTTTTAAACAATAAAATAAAATATGTCTAAATTTGAATATTCAAATGCAGGATTCAAACACGAGGCAATCTTTAAATTATATCAGACAAAACTTTATTGCGCGTGTTAGAGAAATCTTATATTCAGAGCCTGTTAGTAATGAAAATCTCTCATCAGTTATTTCAGGGTTGTCATTACTGCCAAACATAATTTACGCTGTACTGTGTATTCTATGACTAAAGGCTTCAATTTCAACAGAAATTATTGGCTATTTGTGATTCAGAGAGTTTCATTACTAATTGATAGGGTTTACAGGTTTTGAACACAAAGCATGTTCCCAAGTTGCAACACACGTTGCTCCCGAGAGTACACATACTACGTGCAACACATTGCTCTAGCGAACGTATTAAAATTTGCGTTTTGAATTAAATAGCTCTACTTAAACTACAATCCCCATTTTGTACACATTTGATCTAAATCAGATACAAGTACATACATCTGTTAATCTAATTCATAAACACTTGTGAATGATATTGTTGTTGGATACCTTCTTCCTTTGCATCATACAGAAGTTTAACTTGTAAGAACAGACAATTGTGTTATATATAGCATAGCGGCATATTTGTTGTTGTTGATATAAGCAAGAATATCAAGCGAATCTTGATAGGGCGAGTTGATATTCGAAATGATGAAGTATGTATTAAAAAATCAAATGCCATTATTCTTTTATTGGATATTTCTCTTAACATTATGTTGTTGTTGTTTGTTGTTTTGTTTTTGTTTTGTTTTGTTTTGTTTTGTTTTTTTTTGAAGGGGGATGGGGGTGGGGTTGCGGGTGTTAAAAATGAACTTATATTTGAAAAGTTTGTCTTTTTAAGCGATCAAAACGTTGCGATAGTTACTTTTTGTATAAATGATGTCGGGTGTATTTCATTGATAAATTGACGACATGATACTTTAAAGTTTAATTTAAGTTTATTGGTATTCATTTAATTTAGTGATTATGAATCTCTTTATCAATATGATTTATTGTAATATGTGTTACCATTAGTTTTTTTAATTATTTTGTAGTTGATAGATTTCTTGTAGGAAGAGTATTATTGGGTGCAATCATTGTTATGATTGCTACCTTTAGTGGTAAGTTCAAATAATGCAGTCAATTTTGGTATTTGTTTTATATGTTACAGTTCGAATTTGTATTCAGGATTAGGATCCACTTAATAGAAATGGGAACCCAAAAATACTATTAGAAAATAAAATTCTGATTTTCACTAATCGAAATCCAGTAAAAATCAAAATACTTATTACTACCAGTAAAAACTTAGAATGTCCAGAATTTCTATTAGAATCCACGATATTAATAAAATTATGGAAATAAACTCATCATATATACCAGGATTAAAATAGTGTACGCCAGACGCTCGTATCGTCTACAAAAGACTCATTAGTGACACTCAAATCAATAAAATCAAAAAGGCAAAATAAAGGGGCCGTGTCAATTAAAGGATACTAGGATATGTCCTAAGATATGTCTTAGGACATTATTTAGGATGGTCTTAGGACGTGTCTGAGACATGTCTTAGAAAGCTATTTTAGGACAGTCCTAATTACAATTGTCCTAGGACCATCCTAACACATTTATTTAATCGATAAAAATATGTAGAGAGTGCAATGACTTATATTTTATTGTATTTCAGTATATATATATGTAAAGGGAGGGAGGATGCATCTTTTATGTGAAAAATATTAACGCAAAATAAAAGTTTTAACGTAATACTAATAGATACGTTATCATTTATGATAAAAAAAAATGCAAATGAATTTCATACGACAACAAAACTAAATAGTCGCAAAACTTTGTACGATATTCGTGCTGCAATTTTAGCTATATAAGCTTGTTTAGTCCTTATCAGTGTATATAAAGTGCGAATCCAGTTAGTTCATTTTTACTGTTGTATGCGAGTATGTCTATTGTAGAATAAAGGATGATGGGAAAAACTGCGTTTGTTTACCTTTTGAAAATACAAAATAATTGATTTGAATGTACGTTTTAACACAATTTCATTAGAATATAACTTTTTAATGTATAATAACAGGATTAAAGTCCAAAAAAGTGTAATTAAAGCAGCAGAATCCATAATATGAATGTTTGTATGCGATTCATTTTAACTATAGATGCGATGAATTATCACTGTAAGTGCAATCATTTCTGATGTAGAATTTTTGAAGGTACGATGAATTTTCATTGTTGTTTTATATGTTAATTCGACATGCAACAACTGAAAATAGTGTTTAAATGACTTTAATATTGATGATATTTACAATTTGAAATGCAAGCTAGTCGTAGATGCCTACTTGAATATACACGGGTATAACCACGTTCATATCATGCATATTCAAATATTGTTAGTAAGTTTGCTATTAGCTTGTCATGGATCCGAAAATTTACTGGAGCAGAATATTCATGGATATAACGTATTTCTACGGCGAATTTTCCTTTAAAAGTTTTAGAATTCGCTGAAAAAAAGCTTTGAAAATTTGTCACGCCGTGTCATACATATTTCTACCATATTGATAGGCTTTTGCACAACGAACAGTACAAGAATGTACAACGAATGGTACTAAAGAAAATAAACAAACTACAAAGAGAATGAATCGTACAGTGCCAAAATTCCGAGGTCAGTTTTTCAAGTAAATGTCTTCAAAAATAATTAAAACAACGGGTTTCTCATTAACCCGAATAATTCAGTCGTTATATTCCACTGATCTACGATGGCTACATTAACGCCTGAAGGCCTAGTCAATGAAAAATCGTCAAAAAATCATTCGGAATTAGCTCGGGATTTACCTATCTCGATAACATCTAGCTATTAGCTGATTGGCTCTCTCTCACAGAGAGCACCAATCAAAATCCTGGATTCGTGACGCGTTTTTATCGTATAAAGAGTTCAGGCCCTCGCGAGTGGGAGAGTCGATCACGGGGAGGGACTGAATTATTCGGGTTAGTTTCTCATTCGTATTATGTATTTTTAACAACAACAAATCACAAAATACACGGTCGCATTAGTGTAAGAGCCAACCAACTATGCCCTATTTGTAGTTTAATCAAGTTTGAGTTACACCGAGTGTTTGTTTCGCGATGTTTACAAGTAATTCACAGACCTATCTATTTAAAATAGTCACATGGTGTTCATGTAATATAAATAATATACAATGCTGCCAGGAGCAGTAAACTTTGTTTTAGTAAACATTGAATACTTATCTAAACATTGCGTCAATTAGTATTTGGTGAAAATATAAGAACGGTCTATCTACCTACATCGCGAAGAGTAGCGATTAACGTCCGGAATCAACTGTATGGCGGTTATACCCCGTGGTATAGATATAAGAAGATGTGGTATGAGTGGCAATGCGACAACTCCCCAACCAAGTCACAATTTGCAAAAGTAAAACATTAGAACCATTTAAACATGTAACAATAAACTGTTTGCAATATTTCCTTGTATTCTTACAATTGGGTATTTGCTTATTTGTAACACGGACTTAAAAGAAATTAAAACATAAATTAAGGTGACTCGACTGTTGCTTGAACTTTCTTGACTGTATTAGACGCATACACAATTTCATGATACATATCAATTATCTAGTCATCCAAGTTGTTTGTGCAAGATGAAAACGTTTCCACTCATTCAATCGTGAAATGAAGATCGTTTTGTGAATGCTCTTTGTTATCTAAAATGCATCCATTAGAGCTATTTTCCTAATGCTTGTAGTTTAAAGGTTTGGTTGGCTTGCTTGCTTTTTTGTATTAATGTTTGCTGAATCTTAATTACAATGCTTAAGCAAACATTTATTCAAACAAAGCAAGCAAGCCAACCACACCTTTAAACTACATGCATTAGGAAAATAGCTCTAATAACGTTTAATTTATTAGTATGCGATGTAGATTTAGCCCGAAACAGAAACTTTGCTTTTTCGGTGACGTGGATTGGCTTAACTGTCCAAGATATATGTATTGAATGATGGCGTGTCATTGGAAATGATAAATTTTATCCTACATATAGATCTGGATCTGGACAAATTATTAGAGAAAATAGAATTGACTATATTAGCAATAAATGCCATTTTTAAGGAATTTATTGATATATTACCTCAGATTTTCTCTCACTAAATAGATATAAGAAGATGTGATATGAGTGTACATGTATCTATATATTATCAATCCTTCTGACTTCATAAATTTTGTTAGAGATTCGGCTGAATTAAGACTTTATATAATGAAAATTAATTAATTTCCTTCTGTGAAAATGCATCGCATGTACAATAGAAATGAATCGCCCTACAGTGAAAATGAAAGTCCAGTATCATTATTCGACAGTAAACATGAATCGCATAACGAAAACAGCATAGTGGAATTTGATTCAATATCAACAAGCTGAATAACAAAACCTGTTTTAAGTTATACAACATTGATAATTATGTTAAAAGGTACATTTTTCTGCAAATGAAACTTAACTGCTACTTTTAAATCTCTTGCACGCTCTGTTCGTGAACTATTCTTAATATTTATCTATTTGTGTATAAATTTTGTACATGGATGGCTGTAGGCGCGATGAAAATCCGTCCGCATCTCATACCTATATCATGAATTTATAAAAACAGTACAAATTATATATTATTTTTTATTTTATTCCAAAATCATGAATTTGTCGTCTGTTTATTTATCATTCTACATCAGAAATTCATCACGGATACAGTGAAAATGACATTTCAGGATTCGCACATTACATACACTGCTTATGTTCACTCAATTTCATTACATGTATTGAATCAGTCTTAGTTACAAAAGAAGTCCATTGTTTTCTGAAACCGAAATTCAAATGTTTTCCACATTTAAATTATTATTGCACCATTCGGTTAGGTGCAACAATGTTGCTAATGATGATAGCATTTTTAAGCTTTAAAAAAGGCAGCACGAATTATTTAAAATAAGCGTAATAATATGACATCGTACTTTTTGGAGAGCTACGGTTGATGCCCATTTCATATGATTTTGTATATAGAAAAGCAATTTTAGTTATTAAATCACTTCACCAAATGACTCCGGAATATCTCATGTGCATCAGGCTTGTTTTAAAAAATCAGACAAAGTTCTTGTAATATGCTTATTATTACAAAAACTCAAACTGAATACCATAAATGATATCTGGAAGTATGGTATGGATCAAATTTATCTACAAATTTAAAATAATGTAACACAAGTGAATCTTTAACAAATATTGAAGAATATTTTATTTAATTAGTATAACTTAATAACAGTATAATAGTTTAATATTGTATTTATAAGTATTTTAATTATTGAGTTTATGCCGTATTTGTTGTTTTTATCTCGACTTAGGACATCGTAACTAATAGGACTATCCTAAGACACCTATGTATATGTCCTAACTTTAGGACCAAATTAAGGACATATCTTATTTTAGGAGACTTTCGTTAACCTGACTTAGGACTAAGACTGTCCTAAGACCATCCTAAGACACGTCCTAGTCCTAGGACAGCTTCGTTGACACGGCCCATGGATTATACAGTACTTCATTTACATTCTTTTAATAGTTGGTCTTGCTAAATATAATAAATAAAAATACGACTACCAATACTTTATTACAAACCTTTTTTGCTTAATAACAAGGACAACAAAATGTATTATATTTTTCTGCACAGTTGCAGACAGAACCTAAATGACAATAATCGTCGAAGTTTCAATTTTTTCTTCTTCAAAAGTGGAATATGTGAAATATCAGAGAGCAATTATAAATGAATTTCCGAAAAATATTCTTGAGTTTGTTTGCCAATAATTACGAAATATTAAGGGATTAATAAAAATAAGAAAAAATTCCCTTTGTGTGTGTGGGTTTTTTTTCGTACACCAAGACGAAATTCTTGACAATTTATATTTATTATTTTCTTTCTGATTTTTCAGTATGGTTTGGGGTATTAGTTTTTGCACATGAGCATAATGAGGAGAAATTTGATCTGTTCCAGCTAATAGGTAAGGCAATATATTTCACATTGCTTCCAGCTAGTTGTTGTAAATTTTTGCACGCTTTTACAAGTACCGATCACCATGATAACCATATTCAACATTAAACACAGTTGGTTTTTTTTTTTATTACAAATTAAGATGGGGAATGGGTTTTAGATTAAATACGATACGTGTTTCGTGTTATTCAAAACAAAGGAAATTATCGTACTTTACTGCCTTTCAATGATCCAATCATTAACTAGTCTAAGAGATTAGAAAATGATCATATTTTATATTATAGTACTGACCACATTTTCTTTCAATACTATACTAGTTAGCACAAGTTTATATTTTTGAAGTTTTTCATTTACATATATTACAATTAATTGCCCTGAATTTGGTCGTGAATTTGATTTTTTTTTTTCAGATACAAGCACTATACAATGTGTCACGGACACAGAGGCTTTTAAAAAAGCAAAGATTGCATTTAAAAATAATAGTATTTTAATTATAAAAGGAGAACACGGTTCAGGGAAAACCTCTTTGGCCATGCAATTATCAACAATGTACAGAAATGATAACTACACTGTTCTAGTACTGGATAACACAAACGTTCATCTCCTCAACGCCATAAAAGATTTTTTTACAAAATATGTTATTGTTTTGGAAGAATGGTTTGACGCGTGTGCGAAAGAAAAAATATGGCCTCAAAGCATTATTAATGCTATAAAAAATATTCAAATGGCAAGAAATTGTAAAGCGATAGTCACTGTAAATTCAGCTAATAGTACAGATTGTGAAAAATTAAAGTCCGCTGGAATTTGGACAGAATCTAACACTGTAAATCTTGACCTAGACGATTCATTCAGTAGAGAAGACAGAGAAAAGATATTACTGTTTCACTTAGATTTAAATAAAAGGGAATTAAATGAAACAGATATCAAGAAAATAATCACTGCACAAACAGTGGCCGCCTTTCCAATTCAATGTGCAGCTTTCTGTAGCACAGACAGCTATTTTGAACTTGGTTCCAGATTTTTTAGACTACCACAGCGAGGTTTAATTGACAAAATCAACGAACTTCGCACCAAAGGTATGGACAATATAACAGACAGAGTCAAATATTGTACTTTAGTATATATCCTCATAAACCCCGACAATGGATTACAACTTAACGATATAGATGCGAAAAAAATCAACGGAATATGCAGGTATGTTTTTAAACAGAAATGCTTCGAAGAATCGTCCATAAAAAGCGCTTGCCAAAGTATGCATTTGCTTTATTTACAATGTAATGAAAGTGGAGACTATTTTCTTCGTCCTGTTATCTATCAGGCAGTATTATTGTCATATGCTTATATAGATGTTGAATGTCTAAAACTAGTCTTACAAAATTGCGACTTAGAAGCAATTCTTGATGTTTTAAGACCTCCAACATACGTGAAGTTAAATGAGGAGGAAACTGTTCTAATTGTAGACAAGAACAAACTGAGATGTGGATTTGATATAATAGCTAAGCGTTTTGCAGAGGCTTGTTTGCATAGTGAGCAAACATCTGAACTAATATGCAAATATATTGAAAGTTATAGATTTTCAACCGTCTTGCAAAAAACGATGACATATTTAGACAAACGTTTGAAAGATTTGACTACAGAAAACCGAGTAAAACTGATGATTTTGGTGACAAAAAGGTTAACATTGAATTGTTCAAGTCTTGATTTAGTTATTTATACTCCAACTGACTTTGCTTTGGCATGGTCGATTATTGTTTTTCAAATATCAGACAAAATGCACCTTCTTTCTGAAATAGATGAAGATTTCTTGGAAAAGGGTAACCAAAGTTCGTTTGAGGGATTTTAAAGATTGTTGTTGATGAGCATGGAAATACTATTTTACATTACTGTATTCTTTGGTGGTACAATAGAGAAAATCCATTAATAATGCGAATTTCGAAGTCGCTTCGTCAATCAGCTAGCAACTACATACACTTATCTGGAAAAAACAGTATTCTTAGTCGGAACAAGGAGGTAAATATGTCGGCATTAGATTTTGCTGCATACTTTGGTAATTATGAAGCAGTTGGTGATTTTCTTTTTAATATAGCAAAATGGAATAAAATACGATCAAAAGACATAAGCAGTTTAATCGAGTTTGCTGAGAATGGAAAAGCAAACAATATTATTCAAAAGTACGACAGTTGTGAATTTGTTAACCACGAGGTATGTGGTCCAATTTCAGTAAATGAACATTTTAGTTATGATGAAACGATCGAAAAATTGCAATCAATATTAAAAGACATCAAATGAGATATATATGTGGCTGAGGCAGTAATGTTGCATATGTATTACAAAAGTCATTCTTAGATATTGATTCGTGATAGTATTTGTCACTTATATCTACATCATTAAATGATCCATTTTGTGTTGTGATTTTGAAATAATGTAAATCATGTCCAAGGCTTTGAAGGCCTGGTTGTTTTGAATACAGTGAATCATCACTTGAACACTACTGCCGCTCATGATATACGAGAATGACAGTTATACTAGGGTATTCGTCGGGTATTTATTTGTAAATATATGGGCTGTTACTCGTACACAATGTACACTTCAAAAAGGCTTTCAGAATTGCGTCAGTGCTTTTTAAAACACAATGAAGGATTACTTTAGCAGATACAACCTACCGACAAGAAGCATAATTACCAAATTAAGCACTTTTCAAGGCTAGTATGCCATTCTCAATCTGTCGAAAGGGATTTTTATTTATTTATTCAGGATGTGTGGGATGTAAATTATGCAGCCACGTATGGTCGAAACGGCAATGTTTTATCCGATGTCTCGTGTAGGGAGAGTACGTTAAAGAACCCATGCAACATTTTTTTAGTAGTCTGTGGGTTTCATGTTGCAAGGCTTTCTTTCTGTTACTGTCCAATTATATACCAATATTTTCCACTGTTAGTCATTATGTCCACCCTTCGTTCCGGTAAACTCACTTTGCAGAGCCACTTTTTCATATTGTTAACTTACTTTCCTTCTTTATATGAACGAAATAGCATGTTTTACTACTAGATGCTTAACAATAAACAAACAATCATTATCAATCTATCAAAACAAAATGAAAATTAGCAGGAAAGGTTAGCCAATATTCTTAAAGGGACATTAGCTACAAATTAGACAAACAAGTAAAATAAGATTTTTGTTTGGTTTCAAACAATTATAAAAGAGGAAAATAGAAATAATATTTCGGAATTAGTAGTAAGTTTGGTTTAATTTTGTCAAAAACATAGCTGATGTATTATTGGCTTGCAAGTCAATAATTCAACCTCATTTGAATCTGTATCCATGCAACTTTTAATTTAACCCTAAGCTGGAGATGGGCTGCGCATGTGTTCAGCATGTTCATTCATTAAAAAAAGTTAAAAAAAATGTCAACATTGAAAAGTGAATCAAGGGAGCCATTTGTCATAACTATTTCGTTGACTGATCCGCCCTCCCTTCCCAACAATCATTCTTGTATAGATAAAACGATGATTTACATATATTTCTTAATCTATGACATGAAATCAAACAGACCTAGAAATATTATTCTTATACGATTGGACGTGCTTGTCTGTCTATTTATATTTTTATTTATGTTTATATCGGGTTATAGGATGGCGTCTTGTCTAAAATGCACCCGAAATGCTGATACATTATAACGAATCTATGTATAATTGTTAATTGTTTCTTTTGGACTTTTTGTAATTTCGATATCATACGATTCATTATGTTATAAATCAAATATGAGAACTTGGTGCATATTGGCGTACATGAATTTGACTTTAACTCACATTCAGAATGATAATTTATAAAACTAGAACACACCCGCGACATCGCGGGTCCGTGACTGAAGTAAAGTATCTAATTATATATAAGCCTTTTTTTAGCCTGGATTTTTAGTTTTCGTATTGTCATCTGATTAAGTCATACTGATTATAAGATGCACAGTTTTCTCTGTTTTTAAAATCTTTCTGTTTGAACCCGTCAACCCGGAACTATTGAATTATTGGTAATATTAATTTTTGGAAAACAAAAGGGCCTGGAATGGTGTAATTTTTAATCAACATCATTGTCCTTTATAAGTTATATATAAAGTTGAATTCTTTGATTCGCCGTTTTTACGTCATACCGGCTAACAAATTGGAAAGTAACTACCCCTTATTTTTAGTCTGGAGTTTAAGTATTCGAATATATTGTCATCTTATAAAGTCATGCTGATTAAAATATTAAAACCGGAAACTATATGTGACAATGATTGAATTTAGTAGTGTCAGTCCCTGTATAATGACGAAGTTCAGGTGTGATTATGACCCGTGTATATAGCAAATCACAAATACACCGTTTGCTGGTGCGCCTGACAGATGCGGAACTTACAGATTAGGTAATAGGTAACAGGTGATATAAACTATTGGTACAGTATCGGTATCGGTTTCGACCCGGAACTTGTTACTTATTGGTAATATTAATTATGTGGAAAACAAAATGGCCTGGAATGGTGTAATTTTTAATCAACACCATTGTCCTAATTTAGTTATATATAAAGTTGAATTCTTTGATTCGTCGTTTTTTCCCCATGCCGGCTAACAAATTGGACCTCGTTATTTTAGTAGTATAGATACTTAAATATACAACAAAATTGAATATTTTCTTGTGTTTATATATATATTATTTACCTGTATCAACCTATTTATATTTATTTATCATGACATCTGTCACATACATTGTAGTATGATAATTGTCTGTGTATATAATATCGACTGTTTAAATGGCGACGTGCATGTAGTCATATTGTAAGTATAGCTATTCACATTTGTCGACATATGTCTGCGTTCTGTCAACTTTGTAGAAAGCATATATCCAATTTTGGTTCCATTCGAAAACTTCAAAAACATCCTTCTCATAACATTATGGCATTTTGTTATATCAATGGAGCTGTGGCTGACAAAAATCGACTTATTGATAATTATCCTGTTCTAGTAATATTTACAGAGGAATCTGAACTTACCTCTACCTCTTTCTCTAATTAACAGTAAAGCAGGTATTTCGATTTTATAAATTAAACGTTTTATTCCTCTATACATTTTGAAGTACCGTTAGTACAGAATGAGAGGGTTACATCCGATGCTCTATATGGGGAAAGTGCCATGCTTTTGACATTTTATGAATGTATGCATCAACTATTTGAGGGGTCCGTAATAGGCGTGTTGCAAGAGACAATTTATGTCTATATTCAAAATGTCCTCTTTTTCCAGTGCATGTCAGTCTAACTTTGATGCCCTTCATTCAGTTCGAATCACTTCACAAACATCCATATTTTTTTATGGCCCCGCAACAAAGTTGTCGGGGCCATATAGTTTTACCCTTGTCCGTCATTCCGTCATTCTGTCATTCCGTCATTCCGTCATTCTGTCATTCCGTCATTCCGTCATTCCGTCATTCCGCAACAAACCATTATACGGAGTTTTTTTCTAAACGCCTTCAGATATTGGGCTGATTTTTTGTATGTGAGTTAACCATGATGAGTTTCAGATCAAGTGTAAGTTTCGTTCCGCTCCGCTAATTTTGTCTAAATTACTAGCTTTGGACTTTGATTAATTGTTGAACATCACAGTTATACGGACTTATTTTCTAAACGCCTTCAGATATTGGGCTGATTTTTGGTATGTAAGTTAACCATGATGCGTTACAGATCAAGTTTAAGTTTCGTTCCGCTCCGCTAATTTTTGTCTAAATTACGGGCTTTGGACTTTGATTAATTGTTGAAAATCACAGTTATACGGACTTTTTTTCTAAACGCCTTCAGATATTGGGCTGATTTTTGGTATGTGAGTTAACCATGATGAGTTACAGACCAAGTTTAAGTTTCGTTCCGCTCCGCTAATTTTTGCCAAAATTACGGGCTTTAGACTTTGAAAATTGTTGAAAATCACAGTTATACGGACTTTTTTTCTAAACGCCTTCAGATGTTGGGCTGATTTTTGGTATGTGAATTAACCATGATGAGTTACAGATCAAGTGTAAGTTTCGTTCCGCTCCGCTAATTTTTGTCTAAATTATGGGCTTTGGACTTTGATTAATTGTTGAAAATCACAGTTATACAGATTTTTTTTCTAAACGCCTTCAGATATTGAGCTGATTTTTATTAAAACTTTATAAAACCCCCAAAAATTTAAATAAGATTTTTTTAAAATTTTTAAAAAAAAAAAAAAAGGATTTTTTTTTTTTCGGGAAAACCAAACCCGGTTTTAAACTTACTTTAAAAAATATTAAAAATTTTTTTAAATTAAATTTTGTAAAAAACTTTTAAAATTTTTCATTTATTTAAAATTTGTTTTAAAAAAAAATTAAAATTTAAAAACCCCTATTATATTTAAACAAGGAAATTAAATTTTAAATTGGGCAAATCAATTTTTAAATTGAAAAAGGATTTTTCCCAAATGTTTTAAATTGAATTTTAATTAACTTTTGTTTTGGTTTGGGTTTTTCCCTGTTGATTTTGTTTTTGGAGATTTTTTTTTTTTCTTTGAAATAAAAGACTAACCCAAAATTTTAAATTTTTGGGGTTTTTTTTGAACAAAAAAACCCCCTTTAAAAAATTTTCCATTTTTTTAGAAAAACCCAATTTATTTTTAATTTTGTTCCCCAATGGTTTTAAAAAATTTTGAGGAAAATTTAAAATTTTAAAGGGGAAATTCCCCAAAAGAAAAATTTGGGCCAAAAAAATTTTATTTTTTTTAAAGGTTTAAAAACCTTTTTTTTTTTGGGTTTTAAATTTTTTTTCGTTATTAAATTTTTTCAAAAAAAAATTATTTTTTTTAAATGTTTAAAAAAAAATTTCAAAGGGTTTTTAACAACCCCGGGCCCTTTATATTTTGGGCCTTTTAAGTAAATTTTTGTTTAAACCTGGTCAAAAGGTTTTTTTTAAAAAGAAATTTTCCAAATTTTAACTACCCATTTTTTTTAATTTAAAAAAAAACCCCCTTTTTGGCCCCAAATTTAAATTTTTTAACATCCCTTTAAATTTCCAAAGAACTTTCTAATTTTTAAATTAATTTAAAAGGGGAAAAATTTTATTTTTTGGGTTTTTAAAAAATTTGGGGCCCCCATTTTTTTTTTTAAAAATTTTTTCCCCAAAATTTAAAAAAGTTTTATTAAAAATTTTTGGAAATTTGTTAAAAATTTGTGAATTTTAAAAACCCTTTCAAAAGTATTTCCCCGAAAACCCAAATTTTTTAGGAATAACCCTTTTTTTTTTTTATTTCAGCCCTTTTTAATTTTTCAAAGGTTAATTTTAAATTTTTTTTTTTTTTCCTAAAACCCAAACCCCTTTATTCCCTTTATTTTTAAAACCTAACCCCTTTAAAGTTTTTTTAAAAAACCGGTTTTTAAAAAGAAATTTAGGGAAAAAAAAATTTTTGGGAATAATTTTTTTGATTTCCTTTTAAATTCTTTTCAAACATTTTCTTCCCTTTTAATTTTTTTTAAATAAATTTCTTTTATCCGGGGAATCAAATTTTTTCCCCTTTTTTTTAAAAGCTTTTTAAAGTTTAAATGTAAATTTTGATTTTTAAAAGTTTTTTCCAAATATTTTTTTAAAAAGTTTTTTAATTTTGGACCTTGGGAAATTATTCAAAGGGCCTTTTTTTTTTTTCCCCGAAAAGAAAATTCTTTAAATTTTTAAAAATTTTCTTTTTAAAATTTTCCTTAAAATTTAAATTTTAAAGTTTCAGGAAATTTTTTTGGAAAAACCCAAAAAAATTTTACAAAACTTCCTTTTCCGGGATTTTGTTCCAGTTTTTTTTGTTTTTTTACCCCTTTTTAAAAGTTCCCTGTTATTTTGAAAAATTTTTTTTTGTATTTTTTTCCCCAGTTTTAAATCTTTTATTTTGGGTTTTTTTTTGGGGATTTCAAGTGAATCCCTCTTTTTGGGAATTTTTTTTTCCCAAATTTTTGAAAATTTAATTTTTTTTAAAAATTTTTTTTTCCTTTAACATTAGTTTTGGGGGGCCCATTTATTTTTAATTTTAAGTTTAAGGATTTGTTTAATAATTCCTTTTGGGTTTTTTTTTTTTTTCGGGTTGTTTTCTTTTGATGTTTTATTTTAACCCCTTTTTGGTACTTTGGGTTTTTGTCTTGTGAGGGGTTTTTATGTTTTTTTTTTTTGTTCCGTAAGGGCCCATTTCCCTCTTTTTTTAATTATAACCCCGGGTAATTTTTTTGGGAAGAAGGGGCCATAAGGGCCTTCAAAGGGGAACGTTCCCCTTATTTTCCCAAAAAATTTTCCCCTTTTTTTTTTAAACCCTTTTCCAAATTTTTTTGGGTTTTATTTTCCCCAAAGTATTTAAATGGCCGGGTTATTTCCTGTTCTTTTTTCCCTTTTACCTTAGTTTTTTCCCCTTTTATTTAAAGGTTTTATTTTGGTTTTTTTTTAAAAATTTTTATTTATTTTTTTTTTTGGATTTTTTTTTATTTTAAACTTGTTAAAAAATTTTTGGGAAAATAAAAGGGGTTTTCTTTTTATTTTTTGGGCTTTTTCCCCTTTTTTGGACCTTGGAAATTTTTTCTTTACAATTTCCTTTTATTAAACAGGGTTTAAAATTTGGAAAAGGTTCCCCTTTTGAACTTTAATTTTTTTTTAAAAATTCCCTTCTTTTTTTTATTTGCCTTTTTCAATTTTTTTAAATTTTTTTTTTTTGGGTATTTTCTTTTAAATTTTCATTTTTAATTTTTTACCCAAATTTTCGGAAAATTTTTCCCCTTTGTTCTTTTTTTGAAATTTTAAGGTGGCCCTTTTAATTTGGGGTTTTCCTTTTTCTTGTTTTCTGATTTTAATTTCAGGGTTTTTTGGGGGTTTTCCCTAATTTTTAATGTTTTCCCTTTTTTACCTTTCCTTTTTTTTTTCCCAATTTTTAAAATTTTTTAAAATATTGGTCGTTCTTTAAATTTTCTTTTTGAAATTTCTTTTTCTTTAATTTTTTATTTTTTTACCAAAATTTGGTTTGGGGAAAATTTAAAGGTAAATTGGTTTTCGTTTTTTAAAATTTCTTTTTCTTAATGCCTTATCCGCTTTTTGGGCCTGTTTCGCGGAAATTTTTTTGGTTCCTTAAATTTTTCTTTGGTATATTCCCAAAGGGCTTGGAAAATCTGGTATTTGTTTAATTTTAAAAAAGTTAACTTTTTGGAACCGGGAAAGTTTTTTTTTTTAAAACCCTTTTGGGTTGGAATTTAAATTTTTGATTCCTCCGTTTTTGGTTTTTTATGTTTTATTTCTTTTAAACCTTGTTTGGTTTTTTTAGGTTTTGGTTTTGGGTTTTTCGGGAAAAAAACCTAAGTTGAATTTGTTTTGATTGGTAATTTTTAATTGGGAAGGGGTTCCAAAGTTAAATGTGGGGCTTGTTTTTGTTTTTTTTTTAAAAGCCTTTTTTTTAAATTTCCTTTTTGTTACCTTTAGTTTTTTATTAATTTGTTTAGTTGGGTTTACTTAAAGGTGAAATGGCCCGGGAGGGGATTTTTTAAAGAAACCCTTTTTCCTTTGGTAAAATAAGGTTAGTTTTTTTCTAAATTTTTAGTTTGCATTTTGTAATATCTTTTAAATTTTTTGGTTTTATTTTTTTAAATTTTTTTAAATTTTTTTTTTGTTTAATAAGGAAATTTTTCCCGGTTTGGTGGGCTTTTTTTAATTGTTTTTTGTTTCATTTTTTAAAATTTTTGAAAATTTTAATTTTTAATTTTTTCTAAAATTTTTTGTTTTTATTTTAAAATTTTAAACATTATTTCTTTAAAGGTTTTTTTTTTGTTTTTTTCTTTTTTAAATCCGTTTTTTTTAAATTTCCTTTATTTTTTCCCTTTTTTTTTTAGGGTTTTGGGGTTTTTCTTGTTTTTGGAAAATTTTTTCAAAATTTAATTTTTTTTTTTTTCCCTTAAAGGGTTTTTTCTTTTTTCGTTTATTTTTTTTTAAATTTTTCCAAAATTTCTGGTTTGGGAAATTTTTAAAATTTTCGTTTTTTGGGAGTGAAATTAAATTTTTGGGGAAATTGGTTTTTTAAATTTTTTTTATTTTTTACCTTGTAAAAAAATTTTTTGCTTTTTGTTTTAAATAAAGCAAACCCTGTTTGTTTTATTTCTTTGTTTCGGTTTTTGGGGAAAAATTTTCCCACTTTAAATTTTGGGGAAACAAAAACCATTTTTTTGCTCCGGGTTTTTTGTTAAATTTTAAAATTTTTAAATTCTTTGTTTATTTAATTTAAAAAAAAATTTTTTTTTTTTTTTTGGAAAAGGGTTTTCTTTTTTTTAATTTTTGTTTTTTCTTTACTTAAGGTTTCCTTTTTGCAACCTTTAAAATTAATTTAAAAACCTTTGTTTTCTTTTTTTTTAAAAAATTGCCTAAATTTTCCTTTTAAATTTTTAAATTAAATAATTTTTTAAAGTATTTCTTTTTTTGCCTTTAGAAATGGTTTTTTTTAAATTCCTTTACTTTTGGTTTTTTTTAAAAAATTTTAATATGCAAAATTAATTTGCTTTTTTCTTAAAGGTTTAAAATTTAAAATTTTTTGGGGTTTTTTTTTATTTTAAACCTTTAAAAATTATGTTTTATTTTAAAAGTTTTTCAAATTTAAAGATGGGAATAAGTGATTTCCTTTGGCCAAAAAACCTAAACTGTATTTTTAAAAATTTTAATTTTTGGTTTAATTTTTAAAAATTAAACCTAAGGGGGGTAGGAAAGTGGTGTAACCTTGGAAATTGGCCAAATTTATTTTTCAAAATTTTTAAAATTTTTTTTTTTTTTAAAACCCGCCAAAAAATTTTTTCCCTTTAAGGGTTTAGCTTTTAAAGGAATTCCCGGGTTTTCCTTCCAAGTTTTTTCCCTAAAATTTCCCAATTTTAAAAGTTTTTTTTTTTTTAAACCTCTTTTTAAATTTTAAAAAAATTTTTTTCAGGTTAATTTTGAAAGAAGGGGTTTTATTTAAACCCAATTTTTTTTATAAGAAAATAACCCTTTTTTAAAATTTTATTTTTTTGGGAATTAAAATATTTTTTTTTTAACAAATTTTATTTTTTAAATTTAGTTTTTTAAATTAAGTTGGCCATTAAAAACCTAAAACCCATTTAATAAAAAATTAAAAATGCAAAAAAAAAGAAATTAAATGGGAAAATTCAAAAATAAACCATAGCCAATTTTTAAAAAGGGGTTTTAAATTTCTTAAAAAACCTAAAGAAAAAAACCCAAATTTCCAAAACCAATTTGAAAAATTTCCCAAAAGAAAACTTGTTTTTTCCCCAAAAAAAGAAAAAATTTAAAAAATTTAAATTTTTTTTAAAAAATTTTCAAAATAAAACAAACCTTGTTTTTTTTGGAAACATTTTTTCAAAATTTAAAATTTTAAATAAAAAATTTAAATTTTGGCTTTTTAAATTTAATATTTTACCAAAATTTTAAACAAAAATAAAAACTTTTAAAATTAAATACAAACTTTTTGTTTTAAAAAAAAAAAAGAAAATGGCATTTAAGGGAAAAAATTTCTAAAACTTAAATCTAAAACCCAAAAAAAATAAAAGGCTTTTAACAAAGTTTTTTAAAAAAAAAATTAACAAATTTTAAACTAGAGTTTATTTTTTTTAATTCAAAAAGAAAAAAATTTAAAATTTAAAAAAAAAAACCAAAAAACTTTCCCTTGCAAATTTATAACAAAAAAACTTTTAAAAAAATAATTCCCAATTCAAAAACCCCCTTTTTGGGAAAAGCAAAAACCAAAAGGGGGGAAAAAATTTTAAATTCCAAAAAAGAAAAACTTTTAAATAAAAAAATTTAACAATTAAAAATAAAAAATTTTTAAATTAAATTTAAATTGAAACAAATTTAAAAAAAGGGGAAATTTTGGGGGTTTTCCCATTTTTAAAAAAAACAAAAAATTTAAACTTTTAAAACCCAAAAACCTTTTTTGGGCTTGTTAACATTTTTAAATTTAAAATTTAAAAATCTTTAAAATTTAATTTTTTTATAAAATTTTGATAAAAAATTTCTTATTTTCTGGGCCAAATAAAGATTTTTATTTAAAAACTTTAAAGCCTTTCTTTCCTTAAATTTGGGAAATTTTTTTTATTTTTGGGTTTCAATTTAATTGTTTTTTTTTTAATTTTAAAAAATAAAAACCAAAAGAAACAAACAACTTTTAACAACAACAACAAAAAAATCTCTTTGATTACTTTTTCTTTCTTTCGATTTTTGTTGTTTTCATTATTTTATTACTAAAAATCTACAGACATACTTAAAATATATATCTTTACATTTAACCACTGAAACAACACAAACTCTATATTTTTATAACCGGTACATTTGTTATATTAGATAATTATGTTTGATAATCTTAATGGTAAGCTTCTTGTTTGATATTACTGACATGGTATATAATTCTTTTAAGTATGTAAAATCGTATGTATATTACTAACTAATACTAACAGCTGTATAAATATGTTATTTACTAATGTTAACGAGGCCGGGATAAGGTACCGGTACTTGATGTCTTTCAACTAACTAATGTACAGATTTCAATAAAAAAAGAAGCAATTTCGACAAATATTGTCTCTTTCATTTCTCCTCTGACATCGTGTAATATTTTTCTGACCATGTAGAAAACTCATTTATCGTTGACAAATTTTGAAATTCTTCCTCTGTAATCAGTCAGCTGATTGGCCATGGGATTCAATGATTCAATGAACAACTGTTGTGCTGTTATTTTCCTTGGTGAACTTCGTTCGGAAACGTCCAGGCATGTGATATCTGTTGGTAATTTAGCGATTGAAGATTACATTTATTCCAGGTAGAAGAGATGTTGAATTCTGTACAACACTGAAGCAATAATCGAAGTTTTTTTTTTTGCTTGAAATGTTCAAGAACAACTTTCTTAAAAGACGACATTACATGCAATATGCAAGCATGTGGAAACATCCCTTCAAAGTCACCTTCAAAAGCATTTCGAGATAAAATTCTCCATGCTCGGCTACGAAAACTGTTCAAATTTTTGTTGTTAAATCCAGATAGATAACCCCGACTGAATTTGTGCCATACTTCTGTCACTAGTCAGTTGATGAGTAACTAATGCGTTTGGATGACCAAAGATTTTGTTTCTCTGATTTGCGGAATTCTGCCAGCCAAAATCGAATTATCGGGTTGAATGCAGTGTTGAAATCATACTCATGACATGGATTATTAATTTTCCGGGAATCGGATTGTGACATGTCAATTCATAGTAATCAAATGTTTGGCCATCTCTCGGACTAACAACTGTCCCAGTAACATCATTGTAACCTACACCTTCTTTCGACATGTCATGTTTTAATTAGGAGTAAAATGGCTATGTATCGTATAAATCCAGGAAGTGTTTTCGTAGCAGAGTCCTCCTCCAATGTTTCAGCTAATATTGACAAACTTTGAAATTCTGGCTGATCCATTTCGTTAGGATAATTTTATTCATTTTCGATTTTCTGGAAGGTTTCTAATGTATTGCGAAAAGTAGAAAAATAGCCAGCTATCTTGACGTCAATTGGTGTTTCTTGAAATTTATTCAGGTAATGTTTATATGGATTTTGTCCGTATTTGAACATCTCATTTAACGTTTCCCTCTAAGTGCATTTTATTAGATGTGCATGCTTTTGATGAGAATCATATTTGATAATGCAATCAAAAGTCAGCTTAAGACTTTAGTCCATGGAGAATTTACATTTGTTTTTGCAATCTTCAAATTTGCATATACATATTCCTTGAAATATTGGTGAATTCTTCAGCTTTCGATTCCTTACGATTGAAACTTTGTGCCATTTGAACATATAAACACATTAAAGATTTGTTTTGCCAGTGTCATCTGCCACTATATGTTCCCAGCATCCACTTTTCAATACGTGCCTTTTCTATCTTTTTGTATTTCGTTCCGCTGATTACTGTTAAATAATATGAACCACCTGTGGGAATGTCTACAGTGAAATACTTTTCTGGAAATGGCTGTCTAAGTGTGCTATTGATAGCCGAGAAGCTAAGTGAGATGTTATGCTCTCCTTCATCGGTAGAAAAACTTTCATCCGTCATCCGTCAGATGTACTGTTCACTGTCTATATGCCATTTTTTTTTATTCTTTGTTTTCATAGTGATTAAGATTATAATAAGGAAGTGCCCGTACTAAGTCAGGAATATGACACTTGTTTTCCATTCGTTTGAGATTTTGATTTTGCCATTTGATAAAGGACTTTTCGTTTTGAATTTTCCTTCGAGTTCGGCACTTTTTACAGCAACCATCTTTACTTTGGTCTTCATGCTTGCATAATTCTTTTCATGGTCTTGTTCAGTTTTAAATATTTCATTCTGATTCTCGGCGGCTGACCCATTCATACCTTTTGAAGTAAACGTTTTTCTTTCAACTTCGCCACTAGAACATTCAAACAAAATGTTCTGCTCCTCCTGTTCGACGTTATTTATAGCGCCTCTTGATGGTTCGGATCAGTAATGTCTTACGGATTTGGTCTGTCTTGTATAACTCCATTATCAGCGCTATTGCTTGTATATTGGCAAGTACAATCCTGGTCCTATCATTTGCCGTAATGGAATTTTCCATATCTTCCAGCAAAGTAATGGTCAGTTTTTTCAGCATTGTGTCTTACACATTAGGGCTTTGGATGACTTTGTAATTCAAGTGGTTTTCTTAATACTCTTTTCCTATATCTTATGTCAGAATCCGTTAATATAGTCATTTGTTGATCATCTTCTTTGTCTTGTGTTAAATGTTCAATTACATTGGAATAATACTCTAGTACAATAACGTTTATCGGCTAACGTTCTTTTTGCTTGTTGTCGATGTATGACACGACTTCTTTTTTTTAATCATGGATTAACTGTATCTTCATCCGATGTATCTGTTTCCATGTTGTGATCATATACTTCGGGTTAAGTCATATCCGTTTCTTCAATGAGGGTTTCCATTTTCTTTTGCTTTATTAATTTGCCTTTTTCCTGTAGCGTTTAAATATTATTATCATCCGGTATAACATGTTTGTATGTGCCTTCAACGTTATCGGTTAACCTTTCTTTGGATTTCAGGTTGCATTTCCTGATTTAAAAAACGCTTCCCTCGATTCCTAATGACAGTTTTACGCTGGGAGTTTCTCTAAAAATAAGAAGAAAACCCTGTTCATGTAACTGCCAAACATTTGTAATATATAAAGCATACATAAAGTTTCTTTTGTCTCGTCGTGATCAATATGAAAATATATGGTTTAGGGGTGGGGTTCTCAACCACTTTCAATACTATTAAAGGAAACTGGTATGAAGGGGTAGAAATGGCTCCCAGGGCCCAAAAATATACCCATTTGACTTGTTTCGTCATTATGAATAATGAAATATATGGTTTGGAAGTGGGATCCTGAACCATTTTCAAGTTTAATTAAGATGAATAGCATGAGGGTATGGGGATGACCCCAAGGCCCCAAAAATACACCATTCAACTTGTCGAACACTAGCCCTAAACCCCCTAGTTTTTTTCTCTAGAAGCCCTGGAATAGTAACTGCGAGTACTCTCAGATCTGTACTTAGTGTCTTTTTGTTGTTGGGATGTACAAGTACCCGTCCACGTCCACTCTATGTTTTTGTTAAATGTATTTCTATTTGTAACCATCTGATGAGTTAAGCCTTTTTCAACTGATTTTTATAGTTTGTTGTTATGTTGTACTGTTACACCACTGTCCCAGGTTAAAGGGAGGGTTGGCGCCTTCAAACTAGTTTAACTCCGCCACATTCTGTATGTGCCTGTTCCATGTCAGGAGCCTGTAATTCAGTGGTTGACGTTTGTTGCTGTGTTACATATTTGTTTTTCGTTCATTATTTTGTACATAGATTAGGCCGTTAGTTTTCTCGTTTGAATTGTTTTACATTTGTCATTTCGGGGCCTTTTATAGCTGAATATGCGGTAGCGGCTTTGCTCATTGTTGGAGGCCGTACGATGACCTATAGTAATGTTTTTAATTTCTGTGTCATTTGGTCTCTTGTGGAGAGTTGTCTCATTGGGAATCATACCACATCTTCTTTTTTTATATTTACTGCAGGATTTGTTACTCGAGCTGTGTGGATGCAGTAGAATGTGTCCCCGTGCCTGTAGTGTATGCCCTTATATTTTTACAGTTAGGGTTTTTCGCTTGTGAGAGAGCTGTCTACATATTCCATTATATTAATGTTCTATTTCTTTTACTGTATTTTATCCCTGCCCCCTTCTATGGTTTTACTAAGAGTTCTTATATCTTTCTGTATTTGCCTTTTATTAGATCCGGGGACACAGTTATCGTCCTTTGAATTTCATCGTCCTTTGAATTTCGTTGTCTAGTGCGGACAGTGTTTAACTTGCGCACATTTTGTGCATACACCTTCCAAATTTATTTCTTTATATTTTATGCATAAAATAGTAAGTAAGGAGGTGAAATTACATGTATAAACAGTTTGAAATATTTTTTACATGTAGGTAAATTAGTGATCTGGTTCAGTTTGAAAAGGTAAAAAATTAGTATGTCTAGATCTGAAGCTGTCAGAATGTATTATACACCCACTCTACATAAAATTTTCCTTAATTTGAGTGACAGTGTATATACTTTTCTATAATTTTGATATAATCTGTCCCAATATTAATACACTACACTGCAAACATATTTTTTTTGGATAGAGCAGGTGCTATTTTTTTTAATTTGCGTTTTCTGTCTTAGATAAATTCACTACGATATAACTGTTTTCTCGGACCAATGTTTGTTATATGTCTATTTTGTTTTACTTACGTCATTCTGTCGGGCTGTTCAATATAGTTTTTATAAGAATTCTTAGACTGCTTTATAAATTGTTTATATATACCGTTATTGTAATTCTTATTCAATGTTATAACTTTCAGCCTCATTTAATTTTCTCATTACCCTTAATTAATCATGATTTTACGAAATGGCAAGAAAACAATATACACCAATCCTTCAAGGATATCCACGGCCTCAAAAAACCTCATTCCAAATATAAATTCAACCGCCGTCAATCGAAATTCCCCTTCTAAATTTAGAACTTTTTACAATTGTGTCAAAGGTGGCAATGCTGCTGCAGCCAGATTATTAAATGAAAATGCACGTGGATATCCAAATATTCCCGTGCAATGCCAGAAAATGACTAACCTGATCTAGATTATCTTCTGATGATACTGTAAGGTCAATAGTAATTCAGTGAAGTGGTTGTCGTTTGTTGCTGTATGTCATATTTGTTTTTCGGGAGAGCTTTTTCGTTTTCCTGTTCCTGTGACATTACACGAAAAACTAAATGCCTCATTTATCTGGTTACTCGAACAAAGCCAAAGTGTGGTATATAATATGTAGGACAAACAGGACAGGAATTTTTTAAACGAACACAAGAACATCTATACCGCTTCCGCAAACTTAAGAAATTCAAAAGTATAATATACCAACATTTAGGTAAACACAACCACAATATTAAATTTATAAGATTCCAACCACTGGAAACGATCCAGAAACAACAAGGGCAATCGCATGAACAATTTGAAGATTCCGTAAAATTATCGAAACTGTCTTGGATTAAACGACCGCAGACAACATATCCCTGGGTCTAAATGACAATATACTGGGACAAAGGAACATATCTAAAACTTCTTCTATTGATATTTTTTTATAAAAGACAACGTAATAATAGGTCTCATGGCAAACGTATCAATCGAAATCAACGAATTAAACATCGTATAAATTATACACTTGATGATCTCCTATCTATATTTAAAAACAATGGTAGGCATCAATTATTATGTAAACTGGGTCAAATACCAATTAGTAAATTACATGATATTTTCAAGGAGTGTGACACAATCTCGTTCTTCAGCCCACTCTATGAATATTCGCGTATAATTACAGCTTTTTGTCACCATAGGCTGTTCCCGTGTATCGATAAACCTGAAGATCATAAACGGCACTTTCTGAAAATTAAATATATTAACAGAGGTATTGATTTCATCAACTTATCGAGTATATTTAATGACTCTACCATTCAAAACTTTATACCTCCCTATTTTGATAACACAGAACCACCTATTATTTCGTATACATACAAAATACCCAGCAGGAGTTTAAATTTTAATTATACGTCAGTAACATCAGACATCAATGTAGAAAATAATACTTCTCTAACTTGAAACTGTGAATCGTCGAATTTTAGATATGATCCCTATGGCCATGTTATTACGGGGGACCTCAATATCGTTCAAGACCGAGAGGTTAAAAACTTTTTGAAAAAAGGACCAAAATATCGTCCTCCATCTAAAATAGATTGGAAACAGTGTTGTAAGGTCACAAAAGACGCTCTTTCATCGTATTGTAAAAATTGGTGTAAACGGAAAAAATCTGATGAAAAAACTCTTGGTTCGTATTTAAATAAATGTATGAATGTTGTGGGTATTCGAATATCACATTTTGAAAATAATTCAGAAATAAATAAAAGAGTACATAATATGCCTATTACTAGAATAAGAAACAAACTTCAAGTACTTTCAAAGCAGTTTATGTTTATACCGACCGACAAAGCAGCCAACAATGTGGTGATGGTATGCCGTAAATACTACACGGACGTTCTTAAGAATGAAATTTTAAACTTGTGTACATTCAAGTCCGTGCGCTCCACAGAAAGTCATATAGTAAACAAACATATCATAACAACATCACAGCTTAATGCCTCTTCTGAACATTTGAAGGTCCCTACTATGTATTGGTTACCTAAACTACACAAAAACCAGTAAAATATCGTTTCATCTCGGCCTCTATTAAGTGTTCTACAACTAATCTTTCAGTGCTTTTAACTAGTTCCTTAACTACTATCAAAGAACTTATCATTAACTTTTGTAATAAAATATATGAAAATAGTGGAATTAACTATTTTTGGAGTGTAAAAAATTCTTTGGATGTTTTAGATAAATTACGTGCTTTTGATGGTCCTTTTGATTCTGTTGACAGTTTTGACTTTTCACATCTTTACACTACACTTCCACACAATCTTATCAAACAAAAGTTTTCCTATTTAATTAAATGGTCGTTTGGTAAATCTGAATGCAAATGTATTTGCTGCAACTCATTTAAAGCCTTCTTCTCTAATGAGAAAGGTAAATATGCTAGATATACTTACTGGAGGTGTGATGAGATGATTGAAGCTGTTAATTTTTTCCTTGATAATATTTATGTACGTTTCGGCAATAAAGTTTATCGACAGGTTGTAGGTATTCCTATGGGCACCAATTGCGCCCTTTAATATCAGACTTGTTCTTGTACTGTTATGAATTCTCAGTTTATGACCAAACTCAGTAAAGACCCGTCTAAAATTGCATTTAATTGATAAATTCAACAACACTTATCGTTATCTTGATGATATTTTTTCGTTAAATAATCAAGAATTTTCTAAATATACTGCCGAAATTTACCCGATGGAACTTACTTTAAATAATTCAAATATAAACGGTAATAACTGTCCTTTCCTAGATTTAGATATTTCAGTTTTACACGGAAACTCTACATTAAAACTTACGACAAAGGGACGATTTTCGTTCCCTATTGTTAATTTTCCTTTTTGGATGGCGATGTTCATTTGGCACCATCTTACGGTGTTTATATATCACAACTCGTTCGCTTTGCCCGTGTCTGTTGTGACGTTTTGGATTTTAATGAACGTAATCTATGTATTACTGATAAATTATTAAGTCAGGGATTTCGTTACCACAAAGTACTTAAAACCTTTACTAAATTCTTCCATAGATATGAAGATTTGGTTTTGAAGTTTGTTTGTACCTGTAGAAACTTATTTCAAACGGGATAGCACATCCTCATTCTTACGGAGATGTTGTTTACCGAGCCCGGAAATTTAGAAACGATCCGGTAAACTTATCGATCCTTTAAATATACTTAATCTAAAAGGTTACCAATTCAACACTGTAATTAGATCTTTGAATATTGTTTCTATTGGTATTAATATTGATTTTGTTATCAGTAAATTAAAATCAGACTAAATATTATTGTTATATACATATGCACATTCATGGCTCTACAATCTGTCGATACCTGTATCTTGGCATTGCACAAGGTCATGTTTTTCTATGACTGTTTATGACGTCTTTACACTAAATCCATTGGATGTTGGATGTATACTGATTGATTTTTTAGTCTTAGATGCATGATTTTTTTTATTAGTTGTTATTGGCTTTGAACTAGCTGTCAGTAACTGCGAGTACTCTCAGATCTGTACTTAGTGTCTTTTTGTTGTTTGGATGTACAAGTACCCGTCCACGTCCACTCTGTGGTTTTGTTAGATGTATTTCTATTTGTATCCATCTAATGAGTTAAGCCTTTTTCAACTGATTTTTATAGTTTGTTGTTATGTTGTACTGTTACACCACTGTCCCAGGTTAGGGGAGGGTTGGCGCCTTCAAACTAGTTTAACCCCGCCACATTCTGTATGTGCCTGTCCCAAGTCAGGAGCCTGTAATTCAGTGGTTGTCGTTTGTTGCTGTGTTACATATTTGTTTTTCGTTCATTATTTTGTACATAAATTAGGCCGTTAGTTTTCTCGTTTGAATTGTTTTACATTTGTCATTTCGGGGCCTTTTATAGCTGACTATGCGGTATGGGCTTTGCTCATTGTTGAAGGCCGTACGGTGACCTATAGTTGTTTATTTCTGTGTCATTTGGTCTCTTGTGGAGAGTTGTCTCATTGGCAATCATACCACATCTTTTTTTTATATCTTTCTCATAACTGTGGTCCGAATTTTTCAAATTTCGAGCCCTAGTTTAAGGTTTTGGAACATAGTGACTGTCGGAACCTTTCGCAAATGATACACCATTATCTCCTCTACAATATCTATATAGCCATACACAGTGACATCCCCATATTTTTGTTTTCTCTAGAAGCGCTGGAATAGGCCAACCCACTAGTTTTGGTACGAATTTATCAAATTTCGAACCCTAGTATTAGAACTAGGAACATGGCGCCTCTAGAAATCTTGCAAAAACGATCGTACGTCCTTATCTCCTCTTCAATACCTATATAGTGATACCCCATGACACCCCAATTATTTTTCTCTAGAAGCAATGGAATAGCCCAACTCCTCTCCCATTTTCTGTATTTCAGCTTTTCTACTCGGATTGTCATGTTGTTATATTTGATTTTTTTTTTTTTTTGTTCGCCGATCAAATTCAATATCTTTTCATTTCCTCTATTTTCCTCAGTTGCTTTAACCTTATCCGCTGACAGGTGCGGATTTACCGTGATACGGAAAGTTACCCTCAAAATGGGCGGAGTTTGCCGATTTTAAGATTGAGCTGTAAATTGCAATTTCTGGACGGAATTTTCTGCTTTTCTGTATCTGTATCTGTATGTATACGTTGAAGATACCAATTCTGGCTTTTATTCAACGGGAGAGAGAGACACCTATTGACGGTGTTGGAGAGCTGCCTTGAAGCTTTCAACTGTATTTTCGCATACAATACTGTCTTCCAGTTGATTCCAATGTATTATGCTCTTGACAAAGAAAGAGTTCTTATATGGATCCGTGTTTATGGAATAGTGTCTGGTGCCTTCGTATTGTTCTTTACTGAATTTGTCACTATATTGGCACTTTCAAAGTTATCAAAATGTTTCGGTTTAATTTTCCTCTTAGGTTTACTTTTAACCAGAAAATCGTCAGGATTAATGGCTGGGACCAAACCCTCAACCACTTTGTACAAAATTCCAGCCGTTGGCTTGTTCTTCTTGACTGTAGATTGTCGAGTTCTAACTCGGCTAGCATTTTAGTGACCGACCCCTCTTCTCTAGACCTGTAATCGCCTGTTATGAATCTAGCTGCCCTACGTTGTATCCTTTCCAGTAGATTTATATCGTGTTGTGTATATGGGTCCCGTATTATGGCCCCATAGTCGATAGTCAATCTTACTAACGATATATATGCGGTCTTTTTGCAATCCTTTTGGCAAAACGTAGATTTCTTCTTTGAAAACCAAGTGTGGAATTGGCTTTCTTGGCTACATTTGAGATTTGTGTAGTCCATTTCAGGTCTTCCGATATTTGCAAGCCTAGGTATGGATTATGTTGGACTTGTTGTAGTACATGTCCGTCAAGGCTGTACATGTTCTGGTTCTTGTTCTTGATGCTCAGTATATAGCACTGCTTTTCATTGAAGCGCATGTCCCAGTCTTTGGCCCATATCTTTAGGTTTTGGGGGTCTCGCTGTAGGAGTGTATGGTCATGTTGTGTATTAATGTTCCTGTATAGAAGGCAGTCATCCGCAAAAAGTCTGACCGATGATTTAACTGCATCTGGTAAGCTGTTAATGTGGCAGAGGAAGAGAAAGGGTCCTAGTACAGTTCCATGTGGAACACCGGAGTCAACTGTAGCTTCTTCTGATTCCTCTCCATCTACAAACAGTTTTCATCTTTCTTTGGGTTAGGAACATTTCCAACCATTTGTTGAGTGGTCCTCTCACACCATATTCGTTCATTTTATGTAGCAGTTTGTTATGTTGCACGGTGTCAAATGCCTTGCAGAAGTCCAGATAGCTACATCAGTTTGTTTTCTTGCGTCAAAGGATTTCATGAAGTCATGAAGTGTGACTAGCAGTTGGGTTTCACAGGAATAGCCGACTTGAATCCATAGTTTAGTGATATAAGTACTATGTGCTTCTCTAGATGTTTAAGCATATGTCTACAGATAATATGTTTTAGTAGCTTGCATGGTACAGATGTTAATGATACTGGTCTGTAGTTTTCTGGTGCGTGTTTATCTCCCTTTTTGAAGACACTTGAGATGTTTGCATTTAGCCAATCTCTTGGTAGTGTACCAGTATTAATGGATTTTTGGAATATTAATGCAAGTCCAGGTGCTAGATGTTTTGGGCATTCTTTTAATATTCGGTTTGTTATGCCGTCTGGTCCTGATGCCTTTGATGTATTTAATTCTTTTAGCAGCTTTTCAACTCCTTCTGATCTTATATCTAAGAGTGGTATTGTGTTCTTTATATGCTTAGATGTTTTTGGCAGTGATTTGTCATTATCTCTTGTAAATACTGAGCTATATTGTTTTATCAGTAGTTCTGCGTTCCCTTTGCTGTAGTTAATTAGGTGGCCGTTGCTTTTAATGGGTGCTATTCCTATATTATCTTGTTTTCGTGATTTTACATATTTCCAGACGGGTTTTGAGTAGTTGTTTTCTAGCCCTTCTAGGATGGTGGTGTTTATGTGGCCCCATTCAGCTTTCCTGATTTGCCTCTTACATTCTTTTTGAAAATGTCTATAGTTGGTCAAGTTCTTTGATTTTCTTTGCCTGCTAGTATAGTCTTGTTTTCTTCTTAAACATTTTCCTGATTTTATGATTTATCCAAGGTAGACTGGTTTTTGAGCGAATGAGTTTCGATGGTATATGGTTGTCAAGGTTTTTATAAAGGTCTTTCTTGAACTTGTCCCATAATTCCTGTACTGTGGCACCTGTATGATACATGTCAGTGATGTTGGTCTTTATGTAGATCTTCCCATTTTGCTTTTGAGTATATATAGCATTTGCGTGGCTTCTTACTCTGGTAATGTGGTTTAGTGTCACAATCTGTTACAATCATATCGTGGTCAGATATTCCTGGAGCATTTGTAGATGTTTTGATAAGTGACCGGCTTGTAGTCAGCACCATGTCCAGTAGGTTATTGCCTCTTCTTGGTGTCTCGTGTATCTGTGTTATTGAGTGTGATATGATTACTTCCATTAATGCTCTTTGAATTTCCTTGTCTTGCGCATTTTCGTGTACAGACATGGTATTCTAGTTTATATCTGGGCAGTTGAAATCTCCAGTTAGTATGATGGTTGGGTTTTTGTTGGAAATCTGGTCTAATGATTTATCTAATTCTTTGATATCTTCCATGTTCCGATGTGGAATGTAGAATGAACATATTGTGAGATCTTTTTGTCTTTTAGTTTAAATATTTTTTTGCGAAAGGCCCTTGCTGTCTGTTTTAATTTTTCAGCTTTTAGATATATCGCTTTATTGTTCGCTAGCTTATTGTTTACCAGTAATTGTTCGCTAGCTTCAGCCTGGTAGCAAGATGTAAGCAAATAAAAGAGAAACCGATATTGGGTTTAATAGAAACACTCTTCGGAGTTCGATGTTAAAATCAATGCTGTATGATATATGTATGTCGTGCAATATTTTAAGTTTGCATTCAGTAAGTACGTGCATTCTTAAATATAATGTTTTTAAAGATAATAGTATAATAAATCTTTTACGTGTAATTTTGTTGTCCTTAATACCAGCATAATAGAGTGCTGACCTGATTTGTGATGCAACTATATCCTTCTACATTGAATGTACCGTTTGTTGTTCGATTCATTAAAATTGAAAAAAATAGATGAAATGAGTCCTCAAAATTAATCTGACCCATCATATGTCCATGTGTCTGTCCCAAATTGGAAACCTCATTAGTCTTTAGTTATTTCCTTTGTGTTGTTTATCCTTTAGGGTATTAAAGTCCGATGTTTGAAAGTCCTCGTTCAATATTCACTATTACTGTATTAGTCGTTTAAAGCTTGCTATGTTGTATATGAGACTTGTCAATTAATGTTGAATTATTCTTTTGGTTTTCCTATAGAAAAACATGAACTCAACATAACAGATGAGGGTATGCGTTTTTTTATCCTCAACTCTTCCTAAACAATTTACTGGTTTTGAATGGAATATTCAAAGAATCTTTATTACAGACCTCAAGGATTGACTGGGGTATGGACGTAGTTATGGTAACCATTGGAAACCATTGGACTTCTCAAATCTAGAGTTTATTGCTAAACCCTATTGTGCACCGCCTATATTTTTATCGACCTTATGTTTTAAGATATTCCACAGCATAACTGGTTTGTTCTTACTAGATATGCATGAAATGTCGGTAAGACATGATCCCAGGCTCGGAATGAGTCCTGGTCACAGTTTTTCTAGTTTGTTCAGTTGTGTCTCTAAAATTGTTTTATATGTCTATTTCATAAAATATTTTAAACGTTCTGTCTGGTCCTAATAATAAGAAAATGATGTTTGTTTTCTTCATTGCTGAAGGTTGTAGATGACCTTTGATAGTTGTTAACTTCTACGTCATTTTGTCTCTGGTGCGCACATGGAGAGTCGCTTCATTGGCAATCATAAAAAATCTTCCAATTTTTATAAAGCTGTCATTACTTTTTGCTTTTTTTAGAATATTGACACTCGATTTTCTACTTTTCAACTTAAGCATTATATTTCGAAGTATATTACGAACTTCAATGCCTTTAGAAATTGAATTGTTGGTCTCTAACGATCCATCATTCTGACCGTACCAGGATTTCCTTATTTTATCATACTAAAGCATGATAATTTACACTTTCGTTTGCAATGAATATTTTCATGCATGGTTAAAGGTTAAAATTAAATTTGTTTTATAGGCATCGATTCCGATAATATATGTTATCCTTTGTATTTTAGGCAGTTATGTTTTATATGAAGGTGGTCTCAATTCTAAACATTGCCCAGATGGCCAGTATCAACCGATGCCATACGCATCAAACGAAGACAATAAAAATGCTAAATGCATGTACCTAAAGACACGATGTAATGGTGTAGGTCAACTCATACATGACCTCAGTGAAAAGCCGGATAAAGACAGAACATGTCGATGTGATTACAGTCGGGGGTATGATTTTGTCTATAAACCACGAAATAGATGTTATTGCATACCAACTGAAGAGGATTGTTCTTGTTACCGAAAACCATGTCACAACAACTCAACCAAACTGACACCAGGTTAGTTGAGGTTCTTTTCAGGACATCTGGTTAACCTCGAAGAATTATCTATAAAAACCCATGAAAATTTCACCAATTTTACAGGCGCCTTATTAAGACTACAGACCTCTGTCAAAGTAACGAAAACCTTGGTGTCAGCGTTAATAATTTAAGACAGAAGGCATCTAAAATTATAAAAACAATTACAGTTATAATGTTTTAAATGAACGAGTTCTGTGAGTTTAATTGAATAAATATTAGTTATATTTTGTGACAAATTTTTACCAAATTTGTATATATCGCGTCTTATTTATTTTTCTCAAGACTTGAATATTCAGTTAATAATCACCGTAGAGACATTAAATGAACAATCAGAGTGACAAAACTTACAACATGCAATATGCGACAACAAAATTCAACAAATAAAGCAAATGATGCATGCATATTAACCGAAACGTTTAAGTCTTCTTAAATGAACTCTTAAAATGAGCCTTTAACTTACTCACTATTCCAAACATGCATGAAAATGGGTTCGTCCACTGCTCTTTATCATACGTTGTATTCCCCAAAATAGAAGAAAAAAACACTGTCACGAGCTATTTTCGGTACAACTTGTTAGTTAAATATTAATCTCTATTATAAGCTACTCATGTATGTAGATATCTGAACAATAAAAAAATATCAAACTGCAAATCTACTAATAAAACATAAATATGAAGCATTCGGTTTCTAAAGTATCTACATGTATATACTTGAACACAATGTCTTTTAAAACACACCAAATATACTTGGCTTACTGGTATATTCAGTACGCAAAACGCGCTTTCTGTCTCCATATTAAGACAGACTGGAATGAAGACAGTTGTAAGGGTAATCAATTACTATCTTAAATGGCGTCAAAACCAAAAGTAACAAGGACTTTATAATCATGATAATAATTGAAGGTACACAATTCAACAACACTGAAACCATCCAGGGATGTTCTTTAAATCTAAGAGTTTGAAATTGAAACACAATGTGACTAAAGATAATGGTGAAAGAGCGTTAGCGCAGAATTGCTTCGCCTTCGCCCACGTGGTTGATTATTATCAAATAATAAGCTGAAAGTTAATAAGATAAAACTCTCACCATTCATGCGAACCAACTACTTTTGGGGACATTGCAATCATACACGGGCATTTTATTGCAATTTAGATTACACTAGATCAATTTAACATTAACTATTATATATAAATACTTGATGAAAACATGATTCTTATTTCATGCATAGGCACATTATGATAAGTAGGAAATTATCTCTATTTTCGTCAGAGGAAAACAATCAAAGACTTTTAACCCCTACTTCAACTAAATGTTTTTCCTTGTTATGGCCTTGTCTATCATTATATGTAGGGTCGAAAATAATTTTGTGTAGTTCCTGTCATGCAGTATCTTAATGTGTTCTTTTATATTTTTAATTGTCTTACAGATTACAAATGCCAGCTTCAAGGTATCATAACATGTCCTGTTATACCAAGTATTATATTAGGTAAGTACATATGAGTTACAGATTACATGCGGCTTTACATGTTCCTGATAACGATTAAATGTGGAAATGTGTTTTATTCACGTCTTTTTTGGTCTTCATCAATCTAAATGTGTTGTATTGTTTTACAGTAAAGAAAACTAGACAAAATAGTGCAGTAGTTTTAATACTCCGAAATTCTTTATAAATTTACTAATACATAGCCATCTCGAGGGTCTAGCGGTAGAGTGCAAGCGTGATCACGACTGGTCAAACCTTCTCCTTCAGGCAAGTGGCATTAAAGAGTAAGAGCAAAGACTGCCCGGCTTGGACTCACAGTAGTGTGTCGGGAATGGTAGCATGTCTTCCTACGAGTTGTTACCTTATCAACCAGCACGTAATGAAATCTGGCTCAGCGAGTCGGTCTTGTACAAAGCGCAGTTCATATTAAACATCACATTTATATTTAATACCAATTCAAAAGCATTTGTAGGATTTACACGGCAAGATTATAAGCAAAGATGCATTTTCTTTGTGTCTTCTCCAACGAAGATTAAAACATAAATAAAACATTCGATTTTGAATTTTTTTTTAAATTAGCTTATTTAGCTATCATTTTAATATCTTATTAAAATCTTATTTTTATCATATTTGATTACAGAAAAGGGCATGAACAACAATGGGAAATACGCACAGAACGAATATTCTGTTAAACGTAATGATATGTTTGATAACCGAGTTTACAACATCAAACTTACACCAGGTAATCGTAGTACTATATCCCTTTTCTCAAACGTGAGACATACTAGCAGATTCGGTCAATCTAAAGTACTGAGTGTTCCATGTAACAATGGATGAAGCGCTAAACAATACTTTTTAACAATTTTTATACTAGTAGTGATCTTTTATGACTAATGAAATTGATACATTTATGCAAAGGCCATTACAAGTGCAGTATTTGAGTACATGTATATGTATGCATCTGTGAAATATTGGTATTGGAAAATCACACCTTTAGATGTAATACCACCAAATCATAGTAAGTCACATCCGGTTTCGAAAGAGGGTAGAAAAAAATATTCCCTTGTCAGTTGTAGGAAATTAACCTTGCATTTCATTGCAGAAAAACATGCTGAATCATAAACATATATCTTGGGTTTTTTTAAAGCACCATAATGTTTTTATTTGGTGTTTCTATAAAATATTTTGGAAACTTGAGGTGACATGGTTACTAAAGCTTGTAAACAGGACAAAAGGTGAACATATGACATTTGTTGAAATGTTATGTGAAAATTTCACTGTAGTACTGGACATGATAAAACTTTACTCATACCAAGTATTTTCCTTTTTTGAAACAAAGATAAATTAAAATTACCAATTTAACAAAGAATAATGGGGAGAAACTATGGTTGTATTTCTCCTAAATGCAAGTCATGTAAATTTCAGTCAGACTCTTCAAATGTCATTGCAGGTGTAGTGTTCTTTCAAGTAACGAAACAAAACGCGTTTTGTTCGAGGTTATTAAAACACCACAAAGGTAGTACATGTAACTTTGAAAATTTTCAGAAACTTAATCTATTTTCGTTTTATTTCATTTCCTAAGTTAGTAAACATAGTTTCATATTTTAGCACCTTAGTTCGCCCGAGTTTTTGTTTTGTAGGATTTGATTGCTCAATGTTCAGTTTTCTGTGTAGAGCTTTGTGTAATGTTGTTTGTCTGTTCATCTCTTACTTTTGATCATGATTTTGTCTGTCTTTCTCCGACTTTCAGTCTTGATTGCCCCTAGATGGTTTCTCTCTTTTATAAATTGAATGTACCGCCATGAAATAGCAAACAGTACTGGAAGTGGTAATAAACACAAACAATCAACGAATCAATCTTTTTAAATGTCAACTATGTATACTTGTTTGTCCAGGAGAGCTTGCCATTTCTTCTCGATAGTAAAGGTAAGAGATTAAAAAAAAATATAATTAAAGTCGGTATATTTGATTCATTGTGTCGTTGGCTTGCTATCTTGGTGACGTATACCCCGTATCTTCTTTTATTTACACACTCAGATTGAGCAGACAACAATAAAAAGAGAGTTAAGAAACTTTATCAAACTTTCCGTTTTGAATTTTCCTTGAAGTGCGGTATTGTTGTTATTTTACTTTTTATTATCTTCCATTTTGTAGTCGTAGGTCGTTTGAACGACTCCAAACGTTAAACTAAGACATCATGATTCTTTTGGATGAATGTGGTCCTTATTTCTTGTTAGTTAGCCTGCAGAATAATCAACCCAAGATATAAAGAAACAGTTAAATATATGGGGAACGGATGGAAAGGAGAAGAATAAAAAGGACGACAAAGAGGGTTTCGTTTAAGCTGAATTGTAACTTTGATAGGAATCCAAAATAACTGAAACATATCGCAATGATCTTTCCAAAATCACACAGCTGTTAGACAAAAGCAATACAGAGAGAAAAAGAGAATGTATGGAAAGAATTTCAAAAAGATAACTGATTATTTAAAGTAATTTAAAGCGGTCTTGGGTTTTTTAATGAAAGATTTTCTACTTGATTATTCTAGTATCACAATGTAAAAGTACTAGATTTATGGAGAGTTGAGTTTAAATGGGATTTTGTAAAACGTATAGAATAACTTGAAATAAACACTAGCCACTTCTTACTGCATTAATTTTATTGAACTAGGCAAAATCAACCTTGATGAAACAATCAGCTACGAACTCACAGACTTTCAAACTTGAATAAGTGGAAAATATGAACAAAATGTATGCTAATCAGCATCAGCTTGCACTAATATCTGTTATAAAGATGCAGTGTATAAGACAAGTGTTTGTACAGAATGTGAATTCTTTCAGAAATATTAAAACGACGGATTAAAATGGTCTAACAGCGATGACACTCATTTTGTAATGAATAAAAGGACGGTTTTTTCCACGGACAAAAGTTGACTGTAACAATCTATGAAGAGTAGGCGTACACAAAACGTATCAAAACATGAAATGGAAATATATATATGAGAATATTTTTCTTCTTTTAAGAATGACACAGTTAAGTATATATATATAGAGCGTACCACTTTGTAATTTTATACAAGATACTCCGAAAGAATGTTAATCAACTTTAGTTTAGTTCTAGCGTTCTCATTTAGCATTTTTGTTTTAATAAAAGCTTAAAAGTGAAATGTGCAAAACTCCAGAGTTAGGATATGCGCGTTTTTTTTTTTACGAAGTTTAATCCAGAAAAGCGTTTTGTAAAGGACTAGTTGCCTGTTGCAAAGCTTTTAAATTCAGTTCGCCATTTCATTAGAATACCATTTTCCACACAAGAGTTACTCCTCTTTTACAAGGAAAGTAATTTCGTCATAATATTCAGCGCAAAATAAACTTGTTAAAGGAAGTTTGGTACATGAGACACATGCGCTAGTCAAATGCATTTTATATGAAAAAGATGTGGTATGATTGCCAATGACACAACTCTTCACAAGAGACCAAATGACACAGAAATTAACAACTATAGGTCGTCGTATGGCCTTCAACAATGAACAAAGCCCATACCGCATAGTCAGCTATAAAGGCCCCGAAATAACAAATGTAAAACAATTCAAACTAGAAAACTAACGGCCTAATTTATGTACAAAATAATGAACGAAAACAAATTGTAACACAGCAACAAACGACAACCACTGAATTACAGACTGCTGACTTGGGACAGGCACATACAGAATGTGGCGGGGTTAAACATGTTAGTGGGCGCCCAACCCTCCCCTAATCCTGGGACAGTTGTGCAACATAACAATACAATAACTGTACAAAACAATAAACAAACAACGCATATAATCAACAACAACAAACAATAACCACTCAATTACAGGCTCCTGACTTGGGACAGGCACATATAGAATGTGGCGGGGTTAAACATGTTAGCGGGCACTCAACCCTCCCCTAACCTGGGACAGTGGTGTCACAGTACAACATAAGAACAAACTATAAAAATCAGTTGAAAAAGGCTTAACTCATCAGATGGATACAAATAGAAATACATCTTACAAAAACACAGAGTGGACGTGGCTAGGTACTTGTACATCCCAACAACAAAAAGACACTTAAGTACAGATCTGAGAGTACTCGCAGTTACTGACAGCTAGTTCAAAGCCAATAACAATAACAACTAATAAAAAATCATGCATATAAGACTAAATTATCAATCAATACACATCCAACATCCAATGGATTTAAGGTAAAGACGTCATAAACAGTCAGAGAAAAACATGTCTTTTTGACCTTGTGCAATGCCAAGATACAGGTATCGACAGATTGTAGAGCCATGAATATGCATATGTATATAACAATAATATTTAGTTTGCTTTTAATTTATTGATAACAAAATCAATATTAATACCAATAAAACAATATTCAAAGATCTAATTACAGTGTTGAACTGGTAACCTTTAGAATAAGTTTTTAAAGGATCAATAAGTTTACCAGGATCGTTTCTAAATTTCCGGGCACGGTAAACAACATCGTAAAAATGAGGATGTGCTATCCCGTTTGAAATAAGTTTTCTATAGGTACAACCAAACTTCAAAACCAAATCTTTATATCTATGGAAGAATTTAGTAAAGGTTTTAAATAATTTGTGGTAACGAAATCCCTGACTTAATAATTTACCAGTAATACATAGATAACGTTCATTAAAATCCAAAACGTCACAACAGACACGGGCATAGCGAACGAGTTGCGATATATAACACCGCAAGATGGTGCCAAAGGAATATCACCATCCAAAAGGAAAATTAACAATAGGAACGAAAATCGTCCCTTTGTCGTAAATTTAGTGTGGAGTTTTCCGTGTAAAACTGAAATATCTAAATCTAGGAAAGGACAGTTATTACCGATTATAACTGATTTATTTTGCTAGTTATCTAGTTAAAAGCACTGAAAGATTAGTTGTAGAACACTTACTAGAGGTTGAGATGAAACGATATTTTACTGGTTTGTGTTTAGTTTAGGTAACCAATACATAGTAGGGACCTTCAAATGTTCAGAAGAGGCCTTAAGCTGTGATGTGGTATTGATATTTTTTTTTACTATATGACTCTCTGTGGAGCGCACGGACTTGAATGTAGATGAATTTAAAATTTCATTCTTAAGAACGTCCGTGTAGTATTTACGGCATACCACCACCACATTGTTGGCTGCTTTGTCGGCCGGTTCAAAACACAAACCGCTTTAAAAGTTCTTGAAATTTATTTTTTTATTCTAGAAATAGGCGTATTATGTACTCTTTTATTTATTTTTGAATTATTTTCAAAATGTGATATTCGAATATCCACAACATTCAAACATTTATTTAAATAAGAATCGAGAAATTTTTTTATCAGATTTTTCCCGTTTACACCAATTTTTACAATACAATGAAAGAGCGTCTTTTGTGAACTGACGACACTGTTTCCAATCTATTTTAGATGGAGGACGATATTTTGGTCTTTTTTCAAAAGTTTTTAACCTCTCTGTCTTGAACGATATTGAGGTCCCCCGTAATAACATAGCCATAGGGATCATATCTAAAATTCGATGATTCACAGTTTCAAGTTAGAGGAGTATTATTTTCTACATTGACGTCTGATGTTACTGACGTAAAATTGAAAATTAAACTTCTGCTGGGTTTTTTGTATGTGTACGAAATAATAGGTGGTTCTGTGTTATCAAAATAGGGAGGTATACAGTTTTGAATGGTAGAGTTATTAAATATACTCGATAAGTTGATAAAATCACTACCTCTTTTAATATATTTAATTTTCAGAAAGTGCCGTTTATGATCTTCAGGTTTATCGATACGCAGGAACAGCCTATGGTGGCAAAAAGCTGTAATTATGCGCGAATATTCATAGAGTGGGCTGAAGAACGAGATTGTGTCACACTCCTTGAAAATATCATGTAATTTACTAATTGGTATTTGACTCAGTTAACATAATACGTGATGCCTACCATTGTTTTTAAATATAGAAAGGAAATCGTCAAGTGTATAATGTATAAGATGTTTAATTCATTGATTTCGATTGCTACGTTTGCCATAAGACCTATTATGACGTAGTCTTTTATCTTCAATATTTATGATATCAAGATATCAATAGAAGAAGAATTAGATATGTTCCCTTGTCCAAGTATATTTTCCTTTAAACCCAGGGGATATGCTGTCTGCAGTCGTTTAATCCAAGACAGTTCGATAATTTTACGGGAATCTTCAAATTGTTTATGCGTATATACAATATAAAACAATAACCGAAACATTTTACTGAGCATGTATAGATGAAGTAGTTTATGTATGCATGGACTCGATATTTATCTGACTAACTATTCATAGTGATGATCGGGAATAGCTGGAGATGCTTACCATGTCGAAGAACTTTGGAATCCGATTGTTTCCACCCCAACGTTTGCCTGATTTTTACAGTTGGGTTCATTCCTAATATCTCTTCAGAACCGTTTATCATAGAACTTTTCTTAAAAAATTCTACCTTAGAACTGTTAAAATCTGTTCTAGGATAGGATTGCCAATACCTGTTCTAAGATAGAACTGCGAAAATAAGATAGAACTGTTCTATGGTACATGTAAACCTGTCAGAATATGTTCTAGGTTAGAACTGGAAGTATGTAGAACAGTTCTGCATGACGAAGATTAGAGCTACACCCGGGTACAATGTATTTCTATGGGTGAATTAAGAGATTATCGTTAGAACTGTTGTAGAGTAGAGCCGTTAAAAAATATTTTAGACATAGAACTGCCAGAATTTGTTAAGGATAAGACTACTCAAAAATGTTTTATGTTAGAACCGAACACATGTTCTAGGATACATCTGTTAACGCCGTTCTATTGTAGAGCAGCTTCTGTCAGAAACTGTTTTAAAGTTGTCAGCAGTAGTTCTAGAGACTTTTATGAACAGTTCTCCAGACAGATCTTAAGAGAGTTTAGAAACAGGCAGTCTGAGATATTTCAATCCCGGTTTACTTGCTATATACTCACTCTTTATGATCACGATGTAAAGATATTGATCGAGTCAACGTGTTTTAAAAACTAACACTTTTGAATAGACCACTTTCGAGTTTGTCCTTCACCGGAAAAAAAACTCGTCAATAATGCACGCCTTTATGACGTCATTTACCAGATAGAGGGATCGCCTGTATCCCTGCACTATATACGTTCATCAAGCGTCTTAGTGATCCTCATTGTGCAGGATAAACTAGAAATAATGTTTGTTCCGTAGGTACTTAATCACAATTCCCTAATGACAGCAGTGCTGATTTTCAATTATGAGAATTCAATTTGCCGAATAATTCGTGCAATAGAGCATTATAGTTCTTCAACCACTTGCTCAACGTTGGAACGGAAGTGACGACGCCCCTAAACGCACGAATGATGTTCACTAAAACCAAAGTTTTGACGGAAATGCATCTAACTCGAAAGTTGTCTATTAAGATATATCTATCATCTTTTGTAAAATCAGTAGTCAACGTGTTTTAAAACTAACACTTTTGAATTAAGATATATCTATCATCTTTTGTAAAATCAGTACCGATTAAATATTTTCGTTGAATTTTAAAAAAATCGCATTTTTTGGGGTAATTTTAAAATAAATTATTTCAAAATAAAATACTACTCAAAGAAAGTTTACAACACTTCCATCGAGATTAATGAGGGTCAAATATGAGAGCTCAAATATTTGTAGATAATGCTCAAATGATCTAAAATTAACAGCATTCCTGTTTTAAAGATATTTGAATTGATTACAGAAGAACACTAAAAATATATGATAAAAATTTGGAGGTTAGAAAAGTGTCCATTCCAATATAATATAAAATATTGGCATGGAAAATGTTTGTTCTAGTTTATATACCATCAGATTCACTACTTTGTCAATTTTGTGCGTTGTATGCATCTTTTATCTAGACCATGACTTGTGCAAAAATTGTTAACACATCAATAACTCTAGCAAATATGTATTTAATTCGGTAACACGCTGAAATTAAGGCAATTTAACAGTGTGAATTTCTCAATATTGTTTGAGATGAAAACAGCTTTAAAATAAATACTTTTGGTCAGTTTTGACACATTCTTGCAGAAATGTTGTGTCAGGATTTTATACACCAAATCTCTTCTTTGTAGTTATATAGATTATTATGTGCAAATCCGTCTTAACTGAAAAATAGAAAACAATGTAGGTTCAGGTTATGCGGAATAACAGTGTTGAACAGAAATGTTACATGTATCCTATTTCTATGAATTTTAAATCTATTGTTTGTTTGTTTTGTTTTGTTTTTTTTTAGATCTAAAGACATTACGTTTACTGAAATGGTTACTTTTGGTCCTGATTTTATTAGCACTTATTATGGCGATAACGGGTACGTTTAAAACATTACACAATATATCATTGTACATGTTTTTTTTAAATAATGAATTAACATGCGAAATTTCAAGCCTTTTTTCTTTGCTTCAAACGATATATGTTTTAGATCAAACTGGATTCATTCTTTTTTGTGAAAATTATATTATTTATATAAAACCGAATTTAAGTCTTAAAATGAAAAAAAAAAAGGAATTTGAATTTAACATCATTTAGACAGAAACCCACGGAAACCCCAACGTCAAGAGTAAATAATAAACATGTATTAGAACAGTTACAGGATATCGAAAATCATACATGTATGTTGTACCAGTTGCAGCTTTCGGTTGTTATAGATATCTTACAAAAATATTTATAATTTACATGATTTTCTTTATTTTTCAGCACTTATAGTTATTTTATATCACCTCTGTGAAGATAAACAAGGTACATTTTATCAAATAGTTTTGTATATTTCTGTGAAATGTTCCTTTTTAAAAGTAAATACGCCTGGATGTCTTCTAACTGTACATGCATTTCGTGTACAGTTTATGATTATACGCCATCCAAACTGACGCATAACCGAAAGAAAACAAAGGCATAAATAATACAAAAAAAAAAAACTAGAACGTTAGTTCTGTTTCAATTGTTTCACATATGGATTTTAAATCCAATCATACTAAAGATTTTCCAATGTTTTCCACACGATATGATAATAAAGATGTAGGAATCATTCGAAATTTAAGAAACTTCTTTGTAAAATTCTTATATTTTGTAAGTTTAAACATTGTAATGATGAAATATACGAATTTCAAAATACATGCATATTTCACATATTTTGGGGCCTTTCATAACCCATTGTTTAAGGCCATACGGTTGTCTATAATTGCTTACATCAATTTCAATTCAACTTTGGTGGATAGTTGTCTCATTGGCAATCATACCACTTTTCCTTATTTTTATACGAGTCGATACAGGAAAGACAGTATTGTGTTCGTTAGAATAAATAATCGAAAAGCAAACAGCAGTATAATAAAACTGCAGAGAAAGCAAAATATTCGAACTACAAAAAATGAACTGCTCCGGTAAGGTTTAGGTATAAATACATGGAGAATTTGTCTATGGGACACAGATGATGCCAACGTTTTAAAGGGACATAACTAGAGAATTGTAAAAGTGACGCCACCCAAATTCGAACTTGATCTGAGTTTTGTGGTAATAAGCATCGTGTATAAGTTTCATAACAATTGGTCGTGGCAAACTAAAGTTCTAGAACGGAAACGAAAATTCAGCATTTTTCCTATATAAAGGGGATAACGCCACCCAAATTCAAACTTGGTCTAAGTTTTATGATAATAATCATTGTGTGTAAGTTTCATAACATTTGGTTGAGGCAAACTAAAGCTAGGAACGGAAACGAAAATTCAGCAATTTTTCCATTGAAAGGGCAATGGAAAAGGAAACTCTAGAATTGTATGAATTACGCCACCCAAATTCAAACTTGATCTGATTTTTTAATAAGCATTGTGTATATATGAAAATAAGAAGATGTGGTATGATTGCCAATGAGACAACTCTCACAACAGACCGAATGACACAGAAATTAACAACCGTACGGCCTTCAACAATGAGCAAAGCCCATACTGCATAGTTAGCTATAAAACGCCCTGAAATGTTTCATAACATTTGGTTGAGGCAAACTTAAGTTAGAAAAGGGACCGAAAAATTGAACAAACTTGATCTGTGTTTTGTGGTAATTAGCGTTGTGTATAAGTTTCATAACATTTGGTTGAGGCAAACTAAAGTTAGAGAACGGAAACTAATTATGGGACGGACGTTCGTAGGGGGTGCATACGGACGGACGAACGGACGTACAGACGGACAAGGGTAACACTTAATGCCCCTCCGCTGCGGTGGGGCATATAAATAGGGAGATGTGGTATGATTGCAAACGAGACAAATATCCTTCAGAGTTCAAATGACGTGGAAGTTAGCCATTTTAGGTCGCAGTATAGCCTGGCATCCTGGTAAAACTTCCTCTTCGCGTAAGTTCTGTCGAGTAGTGACCCAGGATCCCAGGCTTGTCACCATAAGGTCTTCAAAATGAGAAATGAGAAAACCGATCATTAATTCATCTTCCTTAGTGATACTAGTGTCGTTTTCACTCTTATAATGGATAAGTAACAACATAAATAATCAATGCAATATGTAGAATTAAGAAGATGTGGTATGAGTGCTAATGAAACAACTCTCCATTCAAGTCACAATGTGTAAAAAGTACACACTTATAGGTCAAAGTACGGCATTCAACACGGAGCCTTGGCTCAAACCGAACAGCAAGCTATAAAGGGCCCCAAAATGACTAGTGTAAAACAATTCAAACAGGAAAACCAAAAGTCTAATCTATATAAAAACGAGAAACGAGAAACACTTATGAACCACACCAAAACGACAACCACTGAACAACAGGCTCTGATTTAGGACAGGTGCAAACAAATGCAGTGGGTTTAAACGTTTTAACAGGCGCCAACCTTCACACTAACCTGAAACAGTAGTGTAACATTACAACATAGAAAGACACACTTTTAAATGTCAATTGAAATGGCTTAACTCGATCAAAAGACATATTAACAACAACAAGTAAACATACACTGAACGAATAAATTTGATCTATGACACAATATAAATACAAAATTAATAAATAAAAAGGGGATGTAAACAATGTCAAAAGACAACTCTAACCTGGGACAAAATGGCGTTAAATAAAATAACGTACACAGGTCAATTTAAATATAATAATCTTGTGTTAGGAGTAACATAACATTTGGTTGAGGCAAACTAAAGTTAGAGAACGGAAACTAATTATGGGACGGACGTACGTATGGGGTGCATACGGACGGACGAACGGACGTACAGACGGACAAGGGTAACACTTAATGCCCCCTCCGCTGCGGCGGGGCATATAAATAGGGAGATGTGGTATGATTGCAAATGAGACAAATATCCTTCAGAGTTCAAATGACGTGGAAGTTAGCCATTTTAGGTCGCAGTATAGCCTGGCATCCTGGTAAAACTTCCTCTTCGCGTAAGTTCTGTCGAGTAGTGAACAGCAAGCTATAAAGGGCCCCAAAATGACTAGTGTAAAACAATTCAAACAGGAAAACCAAAAGTCTAATCTATATAAAAACGAGAAACACTTATGAACCACACCAACAAACGACAACCACTGAACAACAGGCTCCTGATTTAGGCAAGTGCAAACAAATGCAGTGGGTTTAAACGTTTTAACAGGCGCCAACCTTCACACTAACCTGAAACAGTAGTGTAACATTACAACATATAAAGACACACTTTTAAATGTCAATTGAAATGGCTTAACTCGATCAAAAAGACATATTAACAAAAACAAGTAAACATACACTGAACGAATAAATTTGATCTTTGACACAATATAAATACAATATTAATAAATAAAAGGGGATGTAAAACAATGTCAAAAGACAACTCTAACCTGGGACAAAATGGCGTTAAATAAAATAACGTACACAGGTCAATTTAAATATAATAATTTTGTTGTTAGAGTATGGAAATATTTTTACAAAATAAATAGATTTGTTGTTCATAGTACGAGTACGGAAGTACAAATTTATCGTCATACTAAATACTTATCAAAGGTGGTATATATTAAAAATAGTGAGACGAGAAATAACACAAAATAAGTAAACATTGAATAACAAAAATGCATTACAAATTGTGTCAACAGGTCAAATTAACACGAAAGTACGATTTGAGAGTAACGCTAGTTCAATGCCAAAAACAATTTATAATAAAAAATCATGCATCAGAGACTAAAATCAATTAAAACACATCACAGGGATTTAGTGTTTTAACGGCATGGACAGTTTAACTTCAATTTATATAGTATGGTAATATGTTTTCTCTTTTAAAGATCAAACCACGAACGACAAGACGGATACAAGTAATTGTGAAATCGTTGTGACAAAAGGTATACAACAGTGTAGTGAATACCTAAAACAATCTAAAATGCTTATTATAAAAGGACGAAGAGGAACAGGCAAATCTAAAATTGCTCGTTATGTAGCCTCTCGGAATGAAGACCACGAATTGGTCATAATGACAAGAAATGATAGCAAAGATACTGCTTTTCGTATAGATGCATGCCTCCAGAATACAAATGGTAATACTATAGTAATTTTTGACGAAATGTTTGATGCATTTGCTAGTGCTGAAGATATAAATCAAGCTTTCATGATTACAGAAAAAGTTCTAAAATTACCTAAAGTCAAGTCTATTCTGACTGTTGACGAAAACGATATGACGCTTGCTGATACTTTTCGCAGACGAAATGATGATGTAAAAATGCAAATGGTCGATCTTGATTATAAGTTTCCAATGTCGAAGGACGAAAAGCGAGCATTAATTGATCGACATCTGAAAAACTATGTTTCCAGACAAACAACACACGGAAATTCATATATTATGGAAAGGGAGATGCAGGTGTCAGAAAAGAGGTCGAAAATATCATCAACACAGAAACATTTATTGGGTTTCCGTATATGTGTGCTATGTTTTTGGAAATACGGACAATTTCAAACTTGGCTCCAAGTATTTCCGACAGCCGCACAAGTTGTTACTAGATGAAATTGAACAACTTCGTGCAGGTTGTTCTGGTAGAAAAAACGAATATTATCGGGACCAGTATTGTGTTCTCGTATATATTCTACTTAACAAAGAGGGTGGTATAAATGTTAATGCAATTAATATGGAACTTTACCAGAAAATAAGAAAACGGTTGTTCAAATTTAATTTTAGTTTAAACGAACTTGGTAAGCATTTCAATTTTCGAGACAAGATAACAAAACGATATTTTTGTCAGTATGGAGAAGGGTTGTATACAATTCGACCAAGTGTATACCAAGCTGTGCTATTATCATATATAAAGATAAGTGTTGACGATGTTCTTGAGAATTGTAAACTTGAACACTTGCTTGACATTGTAAAACCTCCAAATTTCAAACTGCTCCCAAATGAGGTTGCGCTTGAATGCAGTCATGGTATGGTGAAAACGTTTGAGAGAGCGCTTGGGTTAAGAATTTCAAAAGCAGCATTGTTAGGTAAAATGAATCCGACATGATATGTCAATACTTAATGAAATATCCATATAACCCTTTGTTAGATATTTGTCTTGACAATCTGAAACAGGATTGTAACGATTTTCTTACGAGTGAACGAGTAGACCTGATGTTAAAGCTGTTTCACTCTATCAATACTAAACGGACACCTTCTTACATTTTAGCCACAAAGCCAACATCATTTGTTGCTTCATGGTCATTGTTAACATTTCAAAAATATGAAGAAGTGAAATCATTAAAAGATTTCACTGAATTGTGTGTTCAAAAGATAAACCAGAATACTTACTGGATATGTTATGCTCTATTGTTGATGAGTTTGAAACAATCTGTTAACATACTGTGTTCTTTGGTGGAATGAAGAATCCCGTCCTTTGATATCTTTTTATCAGAAAGGTTTGCAAGGGATGTGAAGTATTGGAGGTCTAACAGAGAAGGATTGTTCACAGAAAATGAAGATAAGACGTCAGCGTTACATTTTGCTGTTTATTTTGGAAGACTAAAGGCTATCCAGACATTTATGGAGTTAAAACTACTAACTGTTAAAGACGTTCTCTTTCTTCAGAAAGCTGAAAACAAAAGTTTTTTAAATAAACTTGACATACTTATTGAATTAGGAAACGAAGGCGAATCCCGTCTTTATTCACAAAGTATTAGGTATAATCTTGATATATGCGGCAAAGTTGATTATGGATCAAAATCAGGTTATACAGAAATACAACGACAATTGAAAGAGATAAAAGCAACCGTGAAATCTAAACTGGATTCATAAATTCACAAAAACTGATTAATATAAGACCCAGAGAAAAACCATGTCTGACAAAAGATATGTTATTGTTGATTTATGTACATTTTTGCATTTTACTTACAAGTAACATGATAGTATCTAATGTCTGCACAAAGAATAGTAATTAATAAGCAAAACTCTCACATGTCAAACATGCATGTCAGTTTCAACAGTGTTATTATTTATTTATATATCGAACAGTCTAATATGAAATAAAATGAAATTAAGTAGATGCAGTTGGTTTAGATATTTCGAAACTTCCTGGACACAATCTAATTTTTCAGTTTTGGAAAAGTAAAGAGAATAATATTTTTATCTCATTCGCAAATTGGTCTTTGGTGAGATTTTGCTCCGAATTCAAGGACTCCGTGCGACATTGAGATGAAAAACAGAAAAAAAACATAATGCTTCCTTGTTGTGTGTTTTGGTAAGTGCGTGCACGGATATTGTGCTTTGGATCAATTTGTGAATGCGAAACCTTACTACTTATAAAGTTACATTATTATGAATTGGACATTATACAAACTAAATTTATCAATTAAACCATGTTAGTACTAAATTATTTGCTTTTTTTCGTTTGGCACTCTCAGAGACGGATATCGGAATCGGTACCGATCCATTGGTAGTCAATAATTGTATGGTATAGACACCCGACTATAGAACTTGTTGCCTCTAGATGTTGGGGTGCTGTCTAATTGATGTTTACCCGTCATCTCCTTTAATTCGTATGATGCAGATTTGTGTTCGCCTAGAGCTATTTGTTTTATAAAACGAGAAATTATAAAATTTTTTTAACAGCATTAAAATCACAAGAGCAGGTAAAGTCATCTAGACGAGTAGTTGCAACTTTCAAATTTACAACCTTAATCTATCATTGAAATCTTACCAGTTCCGAAGCACTGTTACAGATGACTTTATTGTCCGGAATAGTTTTAACGTTTTACTTATTTACAAAGTAATAAGAACAATCAAATAAATCTCTTAAAACAAAACTAGAAGGGGTCTACTGTAGGGAGTGTATTGCAACTTAAAACGCCACACACCCTTTTTATAAGTAGCTGTATTGCTGTTTCTGTTTCTTCTCAAATGCAAATCATTACCAGAAACGAATGACAACTGTGTGTCCTATGATATATATAAATCGTTTTTGATACAGACAAATATATAAGACTGTTAGAGCTACAGTAGTTCAAATCTATTATCCTCAATATTTTCAACACGACTGTTTGTTCTTTGCCTGTGAATAAACGCTGTTCGTGAAATAAAATTACATAGGCACATGGATCAAGTCCCTACAGACATGATTTTGTTTGTCGAAAAATGTTGACTTTATTCCACATATTGGAAAATTGAAAGTATAGGGAAACCGGAATTTCATGTCCTACAAATCCGAAAAAAAATTCTCATACGTTACAACTAATAACTGTAAAGTTGCTGATCAAGTACTTGTATGAAGTAGCACTTGAGAAAAGTTTGATGAAAAAGTTTCTTCATTCAACATATTGAAAAATTCGAAGTTTCGTCAAATAGGAAGCGGGTTTCTGACAAATCAAAATAATGCTCAGCCGTTACAACTCGTGACTGTGAAGCTACTGACACAGTATGAAAACCTTCTGTTTAGTTATAGTAGTACTTGAGAAAAGTATGGGACGACAAATTTTAAGTTCATGTAACGTATTGAAAAATTCAAAGTATTGGTAAACCGAAAGTATGTATCCGACAGATCCAAAAAAATGCTCACACATTACAACTTATATCTGCCAAGCTGCTGACCAAATATAAATTCACTTTTTTTGGAAATATTTGTTGGGCGAACGGACGGACGAACTAACAAAAAAAGGACGGACAATGTGAATTCAATATATAGACATCACTTTTAAAGAGGGATATTATTAGCTGTCATTTTTACAATATGAGTCTCTGTTACCAGGACTATATCACTATTATCAAATTCAGAGATAAAATCCTTATCATTAGTCTTATCATAATTTTCAGATAGTAAACCACCCACTTTCCAGCTGCATATATTCAAGCTTGTTCCCATCTCTTCTAGGGGTATTCTGAATGTATATTTGAAACTGGTTATATATGAATTTGTATACATATAATATATATAACTGTATAGATTAAGAGGTTTTCTCTATAATTATGCTGAAAGCTTTTTTTTCGTAGGTCTTATTTGATATGATCAGAGTTAATTATTCTAACTTCTAACTTATATAATTAAAGTAATATATTCATAAGTCTTGCTCTGTAGTAATTTCAAAGTTATGTTTTAATTCTACTGTATATAATAAAAATATGTCTTGTAATTCTACTGTATCTAAGTAATATTCTTATGGGACAGTCTTAGTATATTACACAGCGCCTTAACTGTAAAAAAATAGACTGAAAGCAAGAGTAATTGAAGTAAACACAATAAACAACTAATAAAGTTCTTGTTATATTTGCTGAAATATAATAGTCAAATTAATTGAAACGTCATGGCCACGCCTGCCACCTCTACCTCTTTGAGGATGACTTCTGCCTCGATTTGAACAGTATTGCCTTCGCGGGCTGCATTTTGGTAAGCCTAAAGCTATGTCAATTGAATCTCTGATATTTGACGCAAGCATAGCATTTCCATTATTGGTTAAGTGAAACCCATCATGTTCATTGATAAAACGTGGAATTGCTTCACCTTTGAAGGCCATATTACTATTGTCACAGAAAGTTAATAATTCATCTAGCCTGAACTATTGTCTTTGATCATAGCGGTAATTAATTGACCTTTGTTGTTGTATTCCTGCAAATCATTTCTTAGGGTTGGAAGTGATAAAATGATTTAAGTGTTGGGGTTAAGCTCATGGATTGTCTCGTGCAAATTTTATTCATTTCATCCACACATATTGTAGAAGTTTTTGTTTTTAAATCATTTGTAAGAGTATGAAGAACTAAAAATTCGGTTCTAAATGTTTTCTTTTTTTTTTCTCTCTTTCAGTTTCTTCTAGGGTAAAAGCTTCAATTTTATTCAAATTATAATTGGATGATAGTTTTTCAGGGTTAATGCTACTGGTATTTGAGGACCCAATTAATGTAGCAACATGATCATGATGATTATTGTTTGTTTTTTTTTTTCCTCACAACTTCTTTAAATTCACCACCAGTATCGTCTTTACTGTTCTGTAATTTTAAACTGAGGATTTCTTGATCCTTTTGTTCCAGTTGAAGATCTATCCTAGAAAGAGTACTTTCCAGTGTGTCAATCCTTGCAGATTTCTGTGTTAAATCATTTGAAATTCTGTCCTTGTCAGAGAATAACTTCTTCATTTTGTCCATTTGAGCCTCATTTTGCTGCTTAAGAAGTGTGTATTAAGATTCTAAATTTGATTTTAGTTATTCTTGTTCAAGAGTAGAAGTGTGGTTAAGGTTACTAATTTTTGTCCTTAGTTCAACATTTTCTCTCTCCACATTTGACTTTTTACTGAAAGGTGTACTCAACTTTCTCTTTCGATGAAACTGTTGCCCATTTTTATTTTTTCCTTTTTTTTTGTTAAAAAAAAATTAAAATGGAAAAAACAAAATTTTGGGGTTTAAACAAAATAACATTTCCTTTTTTTTAAAGGGGGAGTTGATTTTTTCCTTTGTAAATGAGATTAAAAAATTTATTAAATTTTTTAAATTTGGTTTTTGTTCATTTTTGCTTACGGGTTTTCTTTTTTTAAACCTTAAACCCCAAAAAATTAAAAACCAAAATTGGGGAAAAAAAAGGAAAAAATTTTTTTTTGTTTTGAAAAAATTTCTAAAATCATTTTTTTATAAATTTCCATTTTTAAAAGGGGTTTTGGAAAAATAAAAAGTTAAAAAAAAGTTTTTAATGGGCTTTTTAAAAAAAAAAGGGGGGTTTTTTTTGTTTTTTGGAAAAATCAAAAATATAAAAAACGAAATTTTAAAATAAAAAGAAAAAAAAAAGAAAAAAAAAGGGAAAAAAAAAAAATTTTTTTTAAACTTTGTTTTTGAAAATTTAAAACCAAATTAAATTCTAGAAAATTTTTAAAAAAAAGGGTTTTTAAAAAAGGGATTTAAAAGGAAAAGAAAAATTAAAAAAATAAAAATTTAATTTAAATTTTTTTTAAAGGGTAATTTAAAAACGCTTTGAATTTTAAAGATTAAAAATTAAAAATTATTCTAGATAAATTTGAAAAACTAATTGAAAATGAGTTTAAAGGGTTTTTAAAAGAATGAATTTTAAAATTTAAAAAAATGCCCCAGATAATTTTAAAAAAAACCCTTTTTAGGAAAAATTTCTAAAATAAGAAATCTTTAAAATTAAAAATGAAAAATGGAAAATTAATATAGTTTAAAATTTCTTTTAAAAAAATTTAAGAAAAATTTGTACAAAAGGGAATTTTAAAAATTAAAACGAAAAAGGTAAATTTAAAATTTTTAAAAAAAATTTTTTGGAAAAAGGAAACAAAAAAATTTTGGGAAGGGGGGGTTTTTTCAAACCAAAACTTAAAAACATTTGTAAAAATTTTAAAATTTCCCCTTTAAAAAAACATTTTAAAAAACCCCTTTGGGAAAATTTTATAAAAACCCGAAAAAATGTTAAAATTTTAAAAAGCGTTTCAAATCAAATTTTTTAAAAAATTTATAAAACAAAAAATTTCCAAAGGAAAATGTTTTTTTAAAACAAGGGTTTATCCAACAAAAAAAGCTTGGCCTTTAAAGTTTAAACAAAGTAAAAAAAAATACTTAAAAAATTTCCCTTTTCAAAAAAAAAAAAAAACCCAAAAACAAAAAAGTTTTGGTTGGAACAGGAAAAGATTTTGGGGAAAAAAATGAAGGGAATCAAAATTTTACCCAAAAAAATTTAAACAAAAAAAACAATTTAATCCCCAAAAAAAATAACAAAGGGTTTTCGGAAAAATGTTTAAAAGGCCCGGGATTTTCCCCAAAGGGAAAAAAAATAAAATTTAAAACCCTTTAAAATTTTTAAAATAAAAAACAAAAAAATTTAAAAAAAAAAGGGAAAATTTGTTAACCCTTTTTAAGAATACAAAGTCGGGTTTTAAAAAAAATCCAAAAAAACCTGGGACTTTAAAAACAAAAAATCCAAAAATAAAAAACCAAAAAAAAACAAAACATTTTCAAATTTTATTTTAAAAGGAAAAAAAAAAATTTTTTTTAAAATTTACCATTTAACCTTTAAAAAATAAATTTGTGTAATTACTTTGAAAAAATTTTTTTTTTTTTTTAAAAAACCCTTAAAATTGGGGGTTTGGGTTTAAAAAAATAATTTTAAAACAAAAAAAAACAAAAATTTGGGTTTTAAAAATTTTGGGCCCCCAAAACAAAAAACGTAAAATTCTTAAAAAATAAACGAAGGGTAGCCCAAATAAAAAAACAAAAAATTTAAAAAAAAAAATAAAATGGGAAAAAAACCCCAAATTTTAAATTAAAAAAAAACTAAATTTTTAGGAAAGGCTTTTTAAAATTTAAAAATTTTTTGGTATTGAAAACAAACAAAAATTGGTTTAAACATTTAAGTTAAAAAAATATTTTATTTTGGTTTTATTTATAAAATAAAAATTCTTTAAAAAATAAAATTTTTGGGAAAATTTTTAAAGTTTGGGAATTTTAAAAAGTTTTTTAAAAAATCAAAATTTTCCGATTTTTTTTTCCCCCCAGGGTCCTTTCAAAAAAAAAAAATTTCCCCTTTGAAATTTAATTTTTTAAAGGGGTAAAAAATTTTAATTTTTTTAAAAAATTTAAAAAAAAATTTTTTTTATTTTAAAAAAATTTTTATTTTTTTTTAATTTTACAAAAATGAAAATTTTTTTTCCAAAATTTTCCAAAAGGGATGGGAGTTTTTTTTTTAAAAAGGGTTTTAAAATTTTTCTTAAAAAAAAATTACAAAATGAAGAAAAAATTTTCCCCTTTTTTCAAATTTAAGGTATTTTTTAAAGATTTATTCGGAAAAGGAATTTTTTTTTGGGTTTTTTTGGGTAAAATTATTTTGGTTTAAAAATAAAAATTTTTAAGTTTTTGGTTTAATTTAAAATATTTTGTTTGTAAAATATAAATTTTTAATTAAATGCGAAAGCTTAGTTAATTTGGGAAAATTTTATAAAATGATTTTGGGAAAACGGATTTGGGAAAAAAATTTTTTAAAAAATTTAAATTTTAAGGAACTTTAAAAACCCCTTTTTAAAAAAAGGTCTTTGGGGTTTTTAAAAAAGTTTAAAAGGTTTCAAATTTAAATTTTTTTTTTTCCCAAAAATTTTAAAATTTAAATTTTTGAAAAATTTTTAAATGTTTTGAAAAATTTAAAATTTTTTTAAAAAAACATTTTAAAAATTTTTTTTTACCCAAAAATTTTTTAAAAAAAAACCCTTTTGAAACTTTAGAGCCCAATTATTTTTTTAGGCAATTTTTTAAAAATTTTTTTTTTTCCGAATTTTAAAATCAACCTTTTTATTTTCTTTCCAATATTCTTTCAAAGAAATTTTTTAAAATTCTTTGAACAAATAATAAAAATTAAACCCGTTTTTGAGGGTTCAAAAAAAGGGTTTTTGTTTAAAATTTGAAATTTTGGGTTTTTAAAATTTAAATTTTAAAATTAAATAACCCTAAATTTTTTAAAATTTTAAAATTTTTTTAATTTTAATTTTGAAATTTTAAAATATTTTTAAAAAACCCAAAGAAAAACCCTTATTTAAAAGGAAATTTTGGGAAATATTTGGTTAAGCAAATTTTAAACCTTTTTAAAATTTTTTTTCCATTTTTGTTTTATAAAGTTCCAAAATTTTTTAAAAAAAGGAATTTTTCAATTTTTAATTTTATTTTATTTTCTTTTTTATAACCTATTTGGTTTTTTTTAAAAATTTTTAAAATTGTTTTTTGGAAAAAAATTTTGTTTAAAATAATTTTTTCCTTTAAAAAAGGGGTGTTCCTCCAAAATTTTCAAGGTTTTTCCCCTTTTTTTGGGAATAAATTGTTTTGTTCTATAAAAAACCAAACTTTATGGCAGTTAAAAATTTTTATGATCAATTTCAATTTAAATCATTTTTTTTGTTTTTTTAAACAAGTTACAAAGGGGCCCTTTTAACCATTTTTCCAAAACCGTTTTAAAATTTTAACCCTTTTCATTTAAAAATTTTTAAACTTTAAAACTTTTTTCACTTAATTTAAAAAAATCTTTTTTAAAATATAAATTTTTAAAAAATTTAAAAAAAAAAAATTTTTGAATTTTAAATTTTTAAAAAAAAAAAGAAAGTAAAAATTAAAGAAATTTAAAGCAAATAAAACCAAAAGGGTAATTATTTCTTGTTTAAAATTAAAAAATTTTTTAAATTTAAGATTTAAAAATTTAATTTTAAATTTGGGAAAAAATTTTCCAAATTTTTTAAAATTTTAAAGCTTTTTAAAATTTTAAATTTTTAATTTTTCTTGTTACTTTTTTAACCCATTTAAAGAAAACCCAAAAAAACCCAAAAATTTTTCAAAAAAAAAAAGGAAAACGATTTTTAAAGTTTAAAAAAGGGTTTAAAAATTTAATTTTTTGGAAATTTTTAAAATGGGTTTCAATTTTTAAAAATTTTTTGAAATTTAATTTTTAATTTAAACCCTTTTGAAAAAAAAAATTTAGTTTTTTTGGGGAAAAACTGGGCAATTTAAACCTTTTTTAATTTTATTTTTTTGGTTTTTTTTTTTTTTAATTAAAAACATATTTTAAAAATTAGGCCGATTTAAATAAAAAAAGGCAAATAAATCAAATAATTTGAATGTTTTTAAAAAAATTTAGGGAAAATTCAATTTTTTGGGAAACAAAAATTTTAATCCCAAACCCAAATTTTCTTTTTGGAAAAATTTTAAAATTTTAAAACGAAAATTTAAAAAAAAAAAAAATTTTAAAGGGAAACCCACAAACCCAAAGGTTTAAGTTTAATTAAAACTTTTGTAAATTTAAAAGTTACAATTAAAAAAAAAATTTTTTAAAATTTTTGAATTAGAATACCCAAAAATTTTTTATTTTTTTTAAAATTAAAAAATTTTTTAAATTTTAAAAAAATTTTTTGGGTTTAATTTTAAAAAATTTTTATAAAAAATTTTTTAAAATTCTAAAAGGTTTAAAAAAACCCATAAAATTTGAGGGGAAAAAAAAGGAAATTTAAAAAAAACTAAATTGCTTTTTTCCTTTTTTAAAATAAAAGCCAAAAAACCCCTTGATTAAAAATTGGGGTTTTAAAAAAAATTCCCTTTTTCAAAAATTAATTTTAAAATTTATTTAAAATTTTTCCTATTTTTTCCCTTTCAAACCCAAAGTTTAAAATGGTTTTAAAGTTTAAAAATTTTTATTTTCTTTTATTTTTTATTTTAAAACTAAATAAGGAAAAAGTTTGGGTTTTAAAAATTTTGGGGGAAATAAAAAACCCCAAAAAAAAAAAATTTAAATTTGGAAATTTGGAAAAATTTTTGGCCAAAAAATTTAAAACCCAAACTTTTAAAATTAAAAGGAAAAAATTCCAAATCGGGGAAAAATTTAAAAAAAACAATTTGGCAAATTATTTGCGGGAAAAAATCATTTTTAAAAAACTTTTCCCCTTTTTTAATTAAAAGTGTTTTTTTGGTTTTGTTTTTTTAAAGACAAAAAAATTTTTAAAAAAAAAAAGGTTAAATTTTGCCAAATTAACTTTTTAAATTTTAAAAGAAAAAAAAAAAAAAAATAGACAATTTTAAAAAAATAAAACGAAAAAACCTCGTTAAAAAATTGGAAAGAAAACTTTAAATTTAAACCCTTTTTAAAAAAATTTAAAAAAACCAATTTAAAAAGCTTTTTAAAATGGGGAAAAAGGAAAATTGTTTAAAAAAAAGCAAAAAAGGGAAAAAGCAAAGGGTATAAAAAAGGGAAAATTTCAAACGGGGCAAAAAAATTGTTAATTCAAAACCGGGAAAATAAAAAAATTAAAACGAAACCCATTTTACCTTTTGGGATTTAAAAATTTTTGAAGCTTTAATACAATTTTAATTTTAAAATTTTTTTAAAAGGGAAAAAAATTTAAAACCCACTTCCTAAGTAAGTTTTCCAAAATTTATTAAAATTAAAGTAAAACTAAAACAATAAAAGGGAAAAAATTAAAAAAAAAAAAAAAAAAATTTTTTGTTTAAAATTTTTAAAATTAAAATTTTTTCAAAATGGGCAAATTTTTCCAACTTTAAAAAAAAATTAAAGGGCCCAAAATTAAAAAATTAAAGAAAAAAGTTAAAATTTTAAAAAAAAAAAAAAAAACCAAATAAAAAATTTAAATAAAAAATGCATTTTAAACTTTTCCCAAATTTTTTAAGGGGGTTTTAAAAAAAGTTTTTTAATAAAAAAAAGGGGTAAAAGAATTAAACCCCTTTTAAAAAGGCAAAAAAAAACAATTTTTTTTAAAAAAAAAAAGGGGAAAAAAAAGAATTAAAAAAAATGGGAAAAAACAAAAAAAAATTTTTTTGGGAGTCCAAAATTTTAGGAAAATTTAGAAGAAAAAATGTTACTAAACTCTGTACAAACATACAGTCCTTTCAGAACTTGGGAGATATCCATCATTTTTAGATTTGTTAAAACAAATATTTTTGTACTGGTATAGACTTGAGCACTCCCCATCTGATTTGTAGAGCAGAGCCTATAATGAATATAATTCTAGCAGTAACCAGTCAAATAACTCATGGTATTCTAATATACTTTTTTACAGTGAAAAACTGGATATTAACCTATCTATCTGCAAAAAAACTTAGTAAAAATAAATTTAAATTGTATTTGAAGAAATGTCTCCAGAAGAACTTTCTTAAGACATTGCAAGATATAAGAAATAGTCATTCAAAAGATACCGGAAAACTCAGCAAATATTGCAAATTCAAATTTACTTTCAATTATGAAAGTTACTTAAATATGGAAAATGTTACCAGCAGAAGAACTTCAATAAAATTTAGGCTGAGTAACTACATTTTGAGAATAGAAACTGGGAGACACGAACGAAAACTAAATACAATCTCAGGAAAACTTGAGCTTCTACCCAGATGTGAAAGGCTCTGTCAACACTGTTCACATAACTTGATAGAAAATGAACTGCATTTTGTTTTACACTGCCCTCTATATAGTTCACCAAGATTAGAACTCTTACAAAATTTATTTCAAAAGTTTCCAAATTTGAGAAACATAAAATTTAGAAAGTCTTTTTATCTGGATCATGACAAATGAAGAATAATACTGTTTTTAGTCTGTATCTAAATAAAATTTTCCAAATGAGAGATGTAAGAAGAGACAAAAAGCTAAGGTAAACAAATGGAGTTATCCCTCTTTGTACGTGCTCTCTCCCCTCATGTATGCAAGTTTTTAATCATGTTTCTACAGTTGTTCTTAATAATTTTTTTAATCATTAACAATCAGTATGTATGTTAGATTGCATGTGTTGTTTGTGTGGATATTGTATGAACTTTGTGATTTGTATTGATTTAAATGCTCTATATGGGCCCTTTACTTAGTAATAAAGACAAGACATTTGATTTGATTTGATTTGATTTTTTTATGCTCAGACGTGTTTGAGTTGACTATTTTGTCTTGAAAACGGCGTATAAGGCAAACATATTTGATACATCATCTCGCTTCAGATTATATTTATTTAATATATTTAGGCTACAGGTTGATATAACATTAAAAGTTCCTAGTTGTAAAAAAATAAAAACATTGGTCAAGGGAAATACCTTTCTAATGAGTCATAAAAACAGAGAAGGTGAGTTTGAATAACAAATTTTTACTAAAAGAACTTGACGACAGACTTTACTCGTGGATCTTTTTTGTGCATAACTTTTAAAAAAATTATACAAATTATACATTTTATTGTGTATGTTATCTTTGGTATTTAGTCTTCAACCTCTGAAAATTTATGATCTGCCCTTCCACGAAATATTTAATTAGATTTTTTTTATAGTGTTTTTGAACTTTCGAAAATTTCCCCTGACAACCGATCAGACACTAGTATTAAGTTGACTAAAGGCATAAAAGTACATTAAAGAATGTTTAATTTACGACAAAGAGACGATTTTCATTCCCTATTGTTAATTTTCCTTTTTAGACGGCGATGTTCCTTTGGCTCCATCATACGGTGTGTATATATCCCAACTCGTTCGTTATGCCCGTGTGTGTAGTGATGTCATAGATTTTAACGAACGTAATCAATGCATCACTAGTAAATTATTAAGTCACGGATTTCGTTACCATAGATTACGTAAAACTTTTGCTAAGTTCTTTCATAGATACAAAGATTTGATTAGTAAATTTGGCTGTACCTGTAGAAAACTAATTAAAACGGTATTTCACATCCTAAATTTTACGGTAATATTGTACTTAAAGCACGGAAATCACTATATGATCCGTGTAAACTCATCGAACCTTTAAATAAACTTATTAGTTCAGGTTATCTTACCAATGTTGTAATTAGATCTTTGAATATAGTTTACATTGGCACTAATATCGATTTTGTCATCAGCAAATTAAAACATAACTAAATTTGTATTCTTTTCAAACGTGATGTTTAAAGACACACCCACGTTCATTTCGATCTATAAAGAGGTTAAACTCTAACTATCCTACTTATACATTTATTTTTGGCATTGCACTAGTCATGTCTTCTTTGATTGTCCATGACGTTAAAATACTAAATCCCTGGGATGTGTTTTAGTTGATTTTAGTCTCTGATGCATGATTTTTATTATTAATTGTTTTGGCTTTTAACTGGCTGTCAGTAACTGCGAGTACTCTCAAATCGTACTTTCTTGTTTATTTGACCTGTTGATATTAATTGTAATGCTTTTTGTTATTTAATGTTATTCAGGGTTATATCTGGTCTATATACCAGCTTTGATAAGTGTTTGGTACTAATATAAATTTCCACTTCGTACTATGAACATCAAAATTATTTATTTTGTTAAAATATTTCCTTTCTCTATTGTAACTGTATACGTATACCTAACAACAAAATTATTTTATTCACCTGTGTTTAAAGGTATTGCAAATGGCTGATATTTTGTTCGAGCATATTGTTTTCTTAAATTGTTTAACATTTCCTACCGATATAACATGTTACTTTTATTATTCTTCCCTTAGTTTATTTATTTTGAATTTACATTGTATCATAGGTCAAATTTATTTGTTCAGTGTATGTTCAATGGTGTTACTATGTCCTTTGATTGAGTTAAGCTATTTCAGTTGATATTTTATAGTGTGTCTTTCTATGTTGTGCTGTTACACTATTGTTTCAGAAAAAGGTGAAGGTTTGGTACCATTTAAACGTTTAAACCCGCTGCATTTGTTTGCACCTATCCTAAGTCAGGAATCTGATGTTCAGTAGTTGTCGTTTGTTGATGTGGTTCATAAATGTTTCTCGTTTCTCGTTTTATATAGATTAGACCGTTGGTTTTCCCGTTTGAATGGTTTTACACTAGTAATTTTGGGGCCCTTTATAGCTTACTGTTCGGTGTGAGCCTAGGCTCTCCGTGTTGAAGACCGTACTTTGACCTATAATGGTTTACATTTATAAATTTTGACTTGGATGGAGAGTTGTCTCATTGGCACTCATACCACATCTTCTTATATCTAATTAATAGCTAGTAGATACATTTGTCTTTTAGAATACAAATGTCATATAAGGATCGTAATGATGCTATATGGATACATTTATCTGTTTTCAAGAGCTAAATTTGTTAGCGCGTCATCCTTACAATGGCTTCCATTTTTACGATTGAAAAAAAATAGATGGCGTAATGGGGAGATTATTTTAACTAAAGAGAATCCTGACTGAGTAGTAATAGCTCAAAAAAAAGGAAACTTACAAGATCAACGCTCCAAAATGTTTTATTCTGAATAATTATATTTTTTTCCGTCATATTTCAAAGGTAGGAGAACGTACACCATATGTTGATCAACTTACTTTCAAGTCTGATCGTTCTGTTATAGCTAAAATGAGATTTAATGCTCATTCCCATAAAATAGAAAGAGAGAGATATAACAGAACGGTAAGAAATGAAAGATTTTGTAAAGTGTGTACACACAACAACATTGAAGATGAAAAAACCCTTTATTTGGCATTGCCTTAAGGTCAATGAACAGTAACTGGGCTATGTCACAGATTTTGCTAACATTTTGCATACAACTTTGGCTCGTCGATCTATAACTGAAAATCGAAAAAATAATGTATTTATATCTTTAAATATCTGAAAAATCACTGAATGAATTCTTTCAAAATAGGTGAACATTTCTATAGAAAGCACATAAAACCGGCGAAATGTTTTCTTTAATTTGTCTTAAAATCATCAAATTTCCAATTTCTATTACATAGATTTTTCTTAAAAAACTATATGTTGTTCATACATAAATTTCCGTTTAAAATATAAAATATTCATATGGTCACCGACTTTGTTTTACGGTATACATCATTCAAAGTGGTGTTCTATGTGAAAAAATACCACAAAACGTCGAAATACATATATAATCGTAACGTCGTTGCGTTGCAGGCCGTGTCTAAATTTTATCATAATTTTTGAAATGTACATAATGATAGCATAAAGTCAAGATTAAAAATGTTAAACAGTGGGTCAGTAAAAATATCAAAGCTAATTGTTATTGTATGTTGGAATTACATTTCTGAATTGTTGAAAATTGGAAATAATGTTTTACAAAACCATTTATCATATTAAAATCAATATCCTGCTTAGAAAGTATTGATTATTTAGTTGTTGTATTTTTGTATTTTATTTTTATGTATTTCTATACAATGTACTAAATTGAGCCTTTACCAATTGTTATAATTGCGTTTGTGCTGATAAAATATTGTCTATTGTATATTGTCTATACAAACATTACTATATACACAAAGGATACTTTTACAGTCAGTATAACAAAGTTTATATACATTTATTCTATAAGTAACTTTCCAACTTGACCTACAAAAAACTGTGTGTTTAAAAGCGTACAAGCAAATGACATTTATATTCACTCTTCAACTATAAAATGTACAATTAAATTTCAAATTAATTTTGTATGATGGTCTGAATGGGGTTGACAGAAAGAGAATAGCGAATTATGGACAAAAGTGCAGAATAAAGGGCAAAAAATATAAAGAATAGATAAAAATAGGCAAAAAACAAAAGAAAAATGTGTCTGTGGACACGAATACCCCCGCTTAAGCTTGCTTTTCAAACGAAAATGGGACGGACGGAAGGACGGACGGCCAAGGGTAACACTCAATGCCCCCTTCGCCTTGCGGTGGGGGCATAAAAATAAAGAAGAGAGAATAATTGGGTGCTGAAATTTAAAGAATAGGGAATAAGGCCCATTTTTCTGTAGATTAGACCTGTTATTCTCTATTCTGTAAACCCCATCCAGACCCTCATAGTTATACTAGTACAACAAAGTACTATTATTGGTATTGCATGTGTTTTATAAATATTTGATACTTGAAACAATGAGTAAAAAACCCCAGGAAGATAGTCATTGACACATATGTACAGGATGACAAAATTATACAGGATGACAAAATTAAATTTTTTATTGTTTTCGAAGTATTTCCCGTCTGATTCCATATCCTGTTCATTCATGATGATCATTAATTCCCCAAATTATACCATAGTTTGTGGAACAGTTTACTTCCTCGTATGAATCACTCGACACTAATTCTGGTACACTTTGTAGCTTTCTATTTTCTCGTAATTCAGTCAAACAATTTTCTGAATTGGTTAACAAACCTATTGTATTATTTGCATGTGCATGTTCATATTCGTTACCAATACAAAGGTTTGGGAGTGACTGGTTATAGTTTAGGTGATTGTAAACATTTTCTCTTATTTTTGAACATTTTTTAGCAAAATGTTTCACGTTTGAATTGAATCTTCCTGTGAGTGGCCTGGCTTGGTTAATACAATCTATCATACGTGATTCTCTTATTTCACAATAAACGTCTTCCTCTGATGCTGCATTGTTTATTTCCCCTAATATGGATTGAATTCTAATTATTCTCAGGTTAGCTTCGTGTTCTGTAAAAAAATATAGTATTTTCTGTAATATCTGTATACTTCCATTCTATTTAATACTTGACAAGGAAAGTTGTTCCAAAGGACAAAAAGTAAAGGAAAGTGAATATAAATAAAAGTTGACAACGAAAAATGTACATGATAAGATCTGAGAAATGACGTACGATCGAATACACGAAAGATTTTAAAATATATGATTTGGTTTGTCACCTTTATGAAAACAGTAATAAAACCTTGATCTTTTTTGTGTAAAAGATTTGTCACCTTGATTCTAACCATGTTTTATAGATATATGAACTTTACCTATATCTATCCAAACAAATTTAAAATATTCATTTGTATATCAATTCGATCCTGGGCTTTTGCCATTCTGTAGTTTTATTGAAACTTTGAAACTTTGAAACTTTTTATTTCACTAAAGGCCTCACATGAGGCATCAAATTATAAACAATACAATATAACAAATATAATGCATGAACAAAATTAAAACATATGCACATGTACAGAATTATCCAGGAAGGTAAATATCACTTAAATATTGACATTACAATTATACAGAATTTAGACAAGCCAACAAGAGTGAATTTATCATTACTGTTCATTAGTTCATAGAAAC